>CAUYQG010248132.1:0-23340 GCA_963574415.1 Tarsius wallacei
TTTTTTTTTTTTTTTTTCAGTTGGCGTCTCACTCCGTCTTCCAGACTGGAGTGCAGTGGCCGCTGCTGGCCACCGCAGCCTCGACCTGCTGGGCTCCGGCGATCCTTCCGCCTCAGCCTTCCGAGTAGCCGGAACTACAGGCGCGCGCTAGCACGCCCAGCTAATTTTTTTTTGATTTATTGTAGAGATGAGGTTTCGCCTGCCCAGGCGGGTCTCGAACCCGTGGGCTCAGGCAATCCACTCACCTCAGCCTCCCAAGGCGCGGGATTACAGGCTGAGCCACCAAGCCCGGCTTATTGGGTTTTTCTTAAACTTCACATTCTTATATATTTATTTATACTTAATGGGTTAAAATATAGTTTTAAATAAGTACATACCTAACCTAGAATGTTATTTAATTTTCATAGTTTGTGAAATTTTGATTGAAGCATTACCTTTAGTATACTTTAATAAGTAAACTAGTTATTTTGATCGTGTTAAAAAAGCTAGCAGTCATGGTAGGATTGGGCACGATGAGGGTATGATAATTTCCTTGATAAAAATCAGTTGAAATTTTTTTTAACCTTTTAAGTTTTCATCCATTTCAAACTTTCCATATTATAATTAGTTCAAACCAAAGATTATTTTTTAATCTACTTTAAATTCTGAGGAAGGATGTCTACACAATTCTCAATATAAACTATAATTTGCATTTTATTGTTGCATAGGTAATGTGTGTCAAATAATGAGTAAGTTAGAGAAAGGTTTGCATCCACAGTCTTTTTTTACCTGTTGCCAAATGGAATTGGTTCTTTTATCTGAAAGTGCAATTATGAGCCTATATAGCCTACCTATCCATCTAGAGTATTGTTAATATTTTAGACATTTTTAACTTTTAGCTTAAACTTTATTTAATAAAGTGAAACATTTGTTAGATTTTCTTCCTGATAAATATTATGACAATATAGATTTTATTTAGATTTAAATGTTCTTAGACCAGGTACAGTTATCTCTGAATTTTTGAGAATGGTAAAATGGACAGACTTTATTCTACATGAATTCACTGATGTGGATTTCAGGCTATTTAAATATGATTTCGTTAATAAGTATAAGTGAATAGGAAACAAAGCTGAATAACCTGATTATTAAACCTGCGTGAAGCTAGGAGCTTAGTATAAACCTGTCTTTTTCTTTGGTGGTGAACTGTAAATTTGGTGTGATGAGGAACAGTGATACACTTCTCTTTAGGTTTTAAATTCTCTTCAAAGCTGTTGCCAGTAGCTTTGCTTGTAAACTTCTCAATGTTTCTTATTGATGTGATTTCTGTCTTAGAAATAATTGTCTAATAGTTGCTTTATTCTTTGTCTTTACACTAAGCAGTTGTTTCAGAATTGCTATACTGATGCTGATGGGTTCCTAGAACACTTGCCTAGTGGGGGAACCCTGTACTACTAGGGCCCTGCCCTCCAAAAAATAATTCCGATTTTTTAATAGATGTTTCAGGATTTTTATAAAATACTTAAGAGTTCCTGTTTAAGACCTAAAGTTGTTACTGTTTGAAAATATTAACAGTCCATTTAAATTCTAAAATCTGAGATTTGAAAAGGCCACATTTATGTTCATGAGTGTCAACCAGGACCCCTATTTGAAATGTAGATTTTTTTCCCCCCATTACCAAATCTGATTCATTAGATCGGAGGTAGATTTGAGAGATTCAAATCTCTAAAATGCTGGTAGAGAGGTGGTAGAGACACCTTAGAAAATATGGAAAGATTGACTTAGTAGTTGGTGAATATCTCTATTACTGACATGTTGTTAAATAAATCCCTCAATCAGACATGTAGAAAGCTCAGATGTTCAGCACTAACATTTTATAACTATCTTTAGCATATTTTATCTTTTATGGAGGACAGGATAGAGATTTCTATTTCTTTTATTCTCTTTTGTGTAAAGTTACATATCATTCTGTAATGTTTTTTAAATACCTTAGATCAAGTTCCTGGGCTTGAGAGAGTCAGAAAAGTTGAAATCAAGCCTCTGTGAAGGAAACAAATTATTGAAATTTTCTAACCATTTCCCTGTTGATTCCATTGATATGCTGTGATCCAGTCTTCTTGCTTATGACTTTTTGCTCTTTCAGGTTAAAGTCACATAGAAACTCTTCACCTTTTTGATTATTGTAGGTGTACTTTGATTCTGGGAATTCAGGGATGGGGGTGACTAGGGAAACCAAAGCTGAAGACAGTAAGTCTGGCATAGAGGTAAGGGGACACCTGTATACAAATATAGAATTTCATGTGCTGTTATCATTTACCATTTCTGCTGTTTACTGTCTCTCTCCTACCCAAGTCCCCATCATCTTTTGCCTGTTTTCCAGATCCCCCATGTTTGAATTTTTTATTATTGTTTTTGGAATACTTCTTTTAACTTGTTTGCTTTGACCTTTTTCTGAGGTCATTTCAGATCATTGGGTTTTTTTTTTTTTTTTTTGTAACCCTAATGTGTTGTAGCACTATATCATCTGATAATTTAAAATGTCTCTTCTGTTAATTACAGATAGATGATAATCTGCTCTAACCTATTGGAAAGTGATAGGAGAATATAAGCTGGTCAGATACACCACTTTGTGTCGTAACCTGAAACTTCCATTGGTTTTGTTGGAAGCAGATCAGTCTTGTCAGTCTTATTCCTTTAAACTTATTCTTGTCTGTTTTTGAAATTCTCCCAAAGTTGTTTACTTCCAAATGCAGTAATGGACTCAGACCTGTTCTATCTCAGACCTGTTTTTCATCATACTTGCTTTTTGTATCTGCCAGCAGTAAGTTTCTCCCTAAGGAAATTCCTCTTACAAAGAAAACTTTAAAATAAACTGCCCTTTTGCTTTTCTTTTTCAACTTCAGGATTATTGTGTCAAACAGACATTTTAAAAGACTGTGTATAGAAATTAGGCTCCACAGTCCCCCTATGCATTATATAATGACTACTCTTTTTAACCATGTACTAATTAAAAGAGGGCAAGAGGGTGCTGGGGGATTTTTTTCTTGACATTTTCTCTGACAGCTTCTATTCTTTGAAGAATAAATTGCCTCTGTGTCTTTTCTGTAGAAACCATAGATATGTACTCTGGAGCCCAGTACCTTTTTTGCCGAACTAACTTTGCAGTCTTTAAGTAAACCCAAATCTGTATGATGTATAATTTTCCAAAGACATTTTTGGAAACTTTTGGGGTCAGAAGTGTTTCAGAGTACCATTGTGTTGCCACCCCACCCCTGATTTTAGAAACATAACAGTACATATGCTATGTATCATATAATACTGATGGAAGAATAAGAGAGACTGCCTATAATCAAGTTCATTAATATCTCAGAATGGAAATATAATGTCATATCTGTTCAGGTTAGGTTTTACCTTTAAATGGTTTGTTAAAAGTACTTGCTTTTTCAGAGTTTTACATTTTAGGAATAATATCTTTTTGAGACAAATATTTTTAAAGGTCAACTTAAATATTGCCAAAAGGCCATTGTAATCATCTACATTTATTTATTCAAAAATTGTCTTGTTGAAATTCAAATACCATGAGAAGAATATTAGTATTGCCCATTTCTAAAGAATACAAACACTGGTAAAAGATTCCGTGTTAATTTTCAGTTGGACTTCTCATCAAAATCAGGAAATTTGTCCTAGAAGAGAACTGCCTTTATTTGTAAAAGTTGAAATTGTCAGGGTAGTATTGGAGCTGTGTATTGGGTCCTGTTTTGTAATTTACATATATTAGCTCACGTAGTTCTCAGTACAAATTCTGTTTAATAGATTTTATTTTATACATTAGGAAACGGAGTCACAGAGATGAAGTAATTTGTTCAGCCTCACACAGTTAGTGGCATAACTTGTATTCTAACTCAGACATCTAAAACCTATAAAGCCTTGGGGAATGAGAGAGTTGTAGAAATTACCCTAGAGCTGAGACTAAAATGACAATAAACAGAAACATTCCATTCAAAGTGGCAGGGCAGTGATTCTTCACGAAGAGAAAACAGGTCATGTTGGCAGTCTTAGCGTAGGGATTCTGAGTTTGAAAACAGGTCATGTTGGCAGTCTTAGCGTAGGGATTCTGAGTTTGAATTTCACCTCTACAACTTATTAGTAGTTTAACTTTAGTTAACTTTATTAATTTCTATACTTCTCAGTTTTCTTATTTGTAAAACAAGGATAATGGCACCTGTCTTGACTGATAAAATGTGATAATACATTTAAGTAAATGAGAATAATGTCTGGCACATAGTAAGGACTCCGTTGTTATTAGCTGCTGCTATTATTGTTGTTAGTTGACAGATTAGCCACACTGAGTTTGGGTGACTTGTTTGATTACTTGCATCAACTGTTAAAGGGTATGTGGAATAAAAAAGGAAAAAATTAACACAAAGATTGATTTCTAATATCTCTGGAGATGTCTGCAAAATTGAGGCCACAACATTTTGGTTAGTAAGTGAGATTTGCCATTAATTTAAAATTCAGTTAAAAATTAAATTATTAAACATTTGTTAAGATTATTTTTAGATTACTTTTTGCTTGGTATATTTTGTTTTGGAAACTGATTCAATAATTATTTGAGGAATACTGGGAAATAACAGGTTTTATCTTTAACTTCATATGGTTTAATAAATGTAGACGTTTATTTTTCTCTATCTTAAGTTTATAGTAAAAAAAGAAAAAAAATCCAGCACTTTGGGAAGCCGAGGTCATAGGTTCGAGACCAGCCTGGGCAACTTGGCGAGACCTCATCTCTACAATAAATAAAAAAATTAGCTGGGCTTAGTGGCGCATGCTTGTAGTTCCAGCTACTTGGAAGGCTGAGGCGGAAGGATTGCCTGAGCCCAGTAGGTTGAGGCTGCGTGGCCATGAGCATGCCACTACACTCCAGCCTGGGTAACAGAGTGAGACTCTGACTCAAAAAAAAAAAAAAAAAATCAGTGTTAGTAATTGGTTTAATTTTATGTGTGTGCATGGCATTTTAGAGTCTTATTCAGTTCCCTTATTTAAAAATTTTATATTTATTGTCTTTATATTCAGCCTTAAATGATCTCAATGTGCTTTTTATTTTGCTCATAGATTTAAAATTTCACTTTATAATTTAATTGGCTAATGTTGTATCTACTAATAATTTAAATATAAATCATCCCTTTTCAATATAAAAGGCCTGTATAAAATCAGTAAACTTGTTATTTTTACCAAGAGTGAATTCCTGTTTTCTTATCTTTCATGTGAAGTTGACTCAATAATCTGTCTTCTAATTATGAAGTATTATCTTTGCTTTTGGAAGAAAATTTGAATAAGAGTGGTTGTATGACATCTAGTTGTCTAACTGTGAATTTCTGTTATACCTCAGATTAATAGCTGTATTGTTTTTATTTATGTTTTTAGCTAAGTTTCTCATTGTCACCAGCAAGAATGATTTTTTTATCATCTTATTTTTCCCATCTTTTAAAATTTTTATTTTAAGAAACAGGGTCTTGGTCTATCAATAGTCTAAGCTGAAGTACAATGGTACAATCATAGCTCACTATAATCTTGAACTCCTGAGCTCAAGCTATCCTTCTGTCTCTCAGTCTCCTTAGTAGCTAGGACTTCAAGTGTACGCCACCATGCCCAGCTAATTTTTAAAACTTTTTATAGAAACAAGGTCTTACATGTTACCCAGGCTGGTCTAGAACTAACTCCTGGCCTCAAGTGGCCCTCCTGCCTCAGTCTCTCAAAGTGCTGGGATTATAGGTGTGAGTCACCCCACCAGCCCCCATCTTGAGTAAAGTGTATTATTTCTAAAGCAGTTTCAGTTACCACCTTGATTTTTTTTTTTTTTTTACCTTGACATCTTTGATGTGTTTTACTTTTATAACTTTTATGGCTTTATTGATGTTTGAAACAATTGGTGATTTCCTAACATTGTTACCTTGGGCCAAATATATAATCTCTCAGTGCCTGAGTTTTCTCACTTGAGAAATTAGAATGATAATAGTATATACCTTAGAGCTGTGAGGCTTAAATTATTTAAGTTAGTGTCTAATGCATAGTAAATGCTGGTTAAATGGTATTGTTGATATTGGTATTGCCATCTCATAATGTGGATGAATCAAGAGGGACTCAGCCCTGTTAATGCTTTCTGATATTCTCTTTCTAATCATGTTTACATACACACACACACACACACACACACACACACACACACACACACACATACATACACACATACACACACATGCGCACGCACACGCTTTAAAATACAGAATTCAAAGGTTTTATTGTTCAGATTTCTTCTGTTACAGTCTACATGCATTATCACTTTTTTGTGAATAAAATTAAGACTTGATATAAAATAAATGTCAACTTCTGCAGTCATTAATAAAATACCACTTGAAAACCTTAATTTCAGTATCTTCAACAAATTGATAGTTATTTCAATTTGGTGGTTATTTTTAACATATACTTGAAATGTAGCATTATTTTACTATGTATGCTGAAATGTCAATATCATTGTTCACGCTAGCAAATAATTTTGAATCATAAAACTATAAAAATTCATAGCTAGAAATGCTGTATTTTACTGGCCTCTAAATATGCAACTATACAATTAATGTTATACAAATGGTAGGGACTTGAGTTTCATTAACAGAAGGAACAGAGATTTTTGAATTCATGGCATCTCCTCATTTTTAGCCCTGTTAGTTCCTGAATAAAGTAGACTGAAAGAGCCTATGATCTTGTCATACCAGTCCATAACTCTATAAGGAAGGTATGCACTGGTTGTATTTTACCAAAAGAACCTAATTATAATATTCAATATTAATAATGTAATATTGTAAAATACAATATTACAAAATTCTTTAATTGATAGTGTAAGTACTTTAAATGCCCTTTTTTGTATAATTGAATTTTACTATAGGAATGGTTAAGAACACAACGAATTAAAGACCTGTTTATATGTGCTGCCTTTTTGGGGCACTCAACTAGCTATTTATTTCAGTTTTTTATTGATACAAAGTATTTAGGTACAAATACGTGTATTTATGGGGTACATAAGATGTTCTGTTACATGCGTTGAATGTATCATGATCAAGTCAAGGTATTTAGGGTAGCTGTAACCTAAAGTATTTATAATTGCCATGTGTTGGGAGCATTTTGAGTTCTTCTAGTTATTTTGAGATATATATTACATTATTGTTAATTACAGTCACCCTAGTCTACTATTGGAGATTAGGAATTATTCCTTCCATCTAACTGTATGCTTGTACCCATTAACTGTGGCTTAAAAAAAAAAAGAAAAGAATACTATGGGACACTCCATATGCTTGATTATATTTTTAGAAATGTGAGGTTTTTTGTTACTGATGAATTTTGTTAATAAAAGCTAAAATGTACTGAATGTTTACTATATTTTAGCATTATACACAGAACTTTACACACACATTTCACTTAAATCTCACACACTTCTGAAGTGTCTTTGTCATTTAATGAGATGGAGAAATAAGATGCCTGAAGTCAAGTTAATAGCTGCTAAAGGGTAAAATTAAAATTGTATACTTCTGAGTACTTCTCATGCTATACCTTTGACGTTATTTCACTACTAAAGTAATAAAACATTTGTGTATTTGTGTAGAGAAACACTTTAATTAGTACTCTCAATTGCTTAAATTTTTATTAGGGTAGTCAAGAATATAAATACGTTTATAGTAGAAATGTGGACTAAGATTATACAAAAAGTAGTTGGTATGTCATGCAATTTTTAGTAGTTGATAGTTTTTAACAGACTAATTTATTTAAAGATGGGAAGAAGATAGGAATGATGAAATGGTAAGATAGAAATGGAGAGACAGAGGAAGTAAAAGATATTCTAGACTTTTGGAGATTTTCTTTTTAGGACTAGGAAGGGAATTTACAGAGGATATATCCAAATAAAAAGAACCAGTGCAGAAAGCAGATTATATTTGACTAGCACAAAAGAAACTAGTATATAGGTTGGGGTTATAAAATAAAGATTATTATATTTTACCATTTATTCCATTCTTTTGATAGTAATGTTTTGGAACTGGAAGGGACTCTAGATAATCTAAAGATAGTTGGTCCCCACTTCCCTCATTTTGTAGATGAGGAAACTGAGTGATTATACATAAGGTAAATGTCTAAGAGTACATAGCTTTTTAGTGGCATGGCAGGGTCTGTTATCATAACTTTTGATTACATGCCTGTGCTCTTTTCCCTATACTGTAATTCCTCTTTTCTCCCAAGTTCCAAAAAACTCAACCTATCTGAAAATGAAACAGACACACATATATCTATGTAGACACCTGCCTTGTGATTATTCCTTACTGACTTTCTTTTTTGGTGTGTATGTTTGAGGTAGTGGGTTGAAGTGGTAAGTTGCTTAAATATTTGCTGATTTTATGTGTATGGGTTTGTGTATTTGATATCTGATTATAAACGATTGGCAATAAATGTTTTCTTTGCTTAGAAATATTGAGTTTATATATGGTATACTTCAGATCTACTTTTTTGTTAAAATAATGTAAATACTGAAATCACATTTTTTTCTCTCTTCACTTTTCAGTAGTATTATTGATTCCACAGAATACAGCCAACCACCAGGTTTCAGTGGCAGTTCTCAGGTAAATGATATATTTAACAGTATGTTTTAGTAGTACCATAAGTATAATAGCCTGAGTTGTAAAATCATAGATTAGTTTACTAAAATGTCCTGTCATAAAGAACCATTTTGAGTGCTGTGGTATTGATTAGGATTTGAATAGCTCTGATCCATAATAGCAGGATGAACTCTTTGCTTGTCAATAATAAGAGTTTAATTTTTTTTAACTTACTGATAATTTCCAACCTTGAGAGGCAGGAAATACTTTAGGAGGAAATGATTGAGGCATTGTTTATCATAGACATGAAAGTCATAAATCTATCGGTGAATTATCCACAGGCTTGAGTGAAATAGACACCAGCTTCACATGAACTCTTTCATTTAGTTGTATGATTATTTTTAATTTTACTCACTTCATCTTTGACCTGGGGATGCTGATATTTGTTAAACTTATTTTTGAGGCCTCACTTTGTTTAAATTTTACTTTTTGTATTGAAATAATTTTGGACTTAGAGAAAAGTTACAAAATTACTAAAAAGAATTTCTTTATAGTCTATTCCTGATTGTCTAAAACACTTAGCATTTGTTTTTATCATTTCATTCAGTCTGTCTTTTATATATAAGCATATAGTATTTTTCTCTGGATTGTTTGAGTAATAAAGGATTCCTTTACCCCTGAATCTTTCCGTGTATATTTCCTTAAGAACAAGAATACTGGGCTGGGCTCAGTGGCTCAGCCTGTAATCCCGCTCTTTGGGAGGCCAAGGTGAGTGGATTGCCTGAGCCCGCGGGTTCGAGACTCGCCTGGGCAACTTGGCGAGACCTCATCTCTACAATAAATCAAAAAATTAGCCGAGCGTGGTAGCGCACGCCTGTAGTTCCAGCTACTCGGAAAGCTGAGGCGTAAGGATCGCCAGAGCCTAGCAGGTCGAGACTGCACGGACGCCAACTCAAAAAAAAAAAAAAAAAAAAAAAGAGAAGAGAAAGAATACTGTCTTATCACAATATAGCTTTAAAATTCAAGAAGTTGACAGTGCTGTTAATCCAGGATCTTAGTCAGATTTTACAAATAACCCTAATATTATCCTTCATAGTGAAAGGGGGAAATATGAGGTGTTTTTAGTGCACATTTACTTGTATATTCACTTTACGTGAAAAAATAGTGCAGCTGTTTTTATCCAAGTGAAAAGCAAGTCCTTTTGGATCGTATCACTTCTTTCCCAAAACTTGGATGACTAGCTCTGTTGCTTGTATGGTTAGCTTATGTGACTGCTCTATATATCCTGTATTATCTTCAAGTGCATGCATGGCCTATTCTTTTATAATAAGTTTATAGATTGGTTTGACTCTTTGTGAGCAGCCATGAAAACACCAGATTCAGGTATTTTTATAAGATGTAATGGGATATATCAGGACAGATTTTAAATCCCTAATATACACCATATATATGTGTATACATATGTATACATAAACACACACACACACACATACACACACAAACACCACATTATATATACCTTTATATGTATTATTAGAACATGAGAGAGAAAAGCGGTTTCTAAATCTGGAAATTGGCTTAGCATTTGTACTAATCCTTGATGTTCTCCTTTTGAACATAATTTCATGGAACATCAACATCAGGCAAGGCCACTCTCTGACTGATGAAGTGAAACAAAAAGCCAGATCACTTCATAAACTTGTCTAAGCACATTAAAAAAACAAGGTCACCATACAAACCATAAAAACTACCAAATACTTCCCTTTGCTGACTAATATGAGTGATTGCTGCTTTTCTAGTTAAAACTTTAGCTTTCCTGTAGTCTTCTGCCCTTCTAGGTAAGATTTATTAAGTGGCTCAATCACAGAATCAGTTCTACTTGATAATATTCAATCCAGAATGAAACCCCACTTTCTTGAATCCTCCCTCAAATTATTTAACAAGTAATCCTGTAAGTTGTTTCTGACTCTCTTACTGAGATACCTTTTGCTTACTCATATTTATTGCAATTAGCAATAAATAAAACTTGTCCAACTACAGATATGACTGGAGGCCTTTGACCAAGCTCTAGATAGAAGAACAAGAAAAGGTTTCCACTGTTACCATTTATGTAACATTGCTTTGCAAATTCTAGCAAATCTTCTAAACTGGAAAACAGTAGAAATCAAATCTGGAGACATCTTAACAAAATATGAGAAAATATTTGCAAACTATTCATTAGACAAAGGAGTAATAATCAGAATATATAAAGAACTCAACTTGATAGCAAAAAACAAATAATTTAAGAATGGGCAAAAAACTTGAATAGCCATTTCTCCAAAAAAGACATGCAAATGACCAGCCAGTATAGGAAAAAATAGTCAACAGGGAAATGCAAATCAAAACCAAATAGATATCATCTTACCCCGTTAAAGTGAGTATTATCAAGAAGACAAAAAAAAAAAAAACAAATGCAGGCAAGTATGCAGAGAGAACATTCCTACTCTGTTGGTGTAAAGTAGTCAACCATTATGAAAAACAATATGGAGGTTCCTTAGGGAACTAAAAATGGAACTACCATATGATCCAGCAGTCCGCTGCTAGGTATATATTTAAAAGAAAGGAAGTCAGTATATTAAAGAGATATCTGCACTCTCATCTTTACTGCAATACCATTCACAATAGCCAGCGTGTGGACCCAATCTAAGTGTTCATCATCAGATGAATGGATAAAGAAAATGTGGTGACTATACACAATGGAATATTATTCAGCCATACAAAAAAGAATGAATAGAAACAGAATAGAGTTGATGTAGTAGGCTGGGAAGGAAAGGAGTGGAGGGGTGGTGAAGAGAAGTTGGTTAATGAGTAAAAAAAAGATACATTTAGATTGTGGGAATGTCTAATGTTTGATAATACAGTAGTAAGGAAAATTTAGTATAATTTAGTATATATTTCAAAGAAGAAGAATTGTCATGTTCTCAACACAAAGAAATGTTAAATGTTTGAGATGATGGAAATCCCATTTACCCTGATTTGATCATTATCATATACATGTATCAAAATATCGCATGTAACTCAAAATATGTACAACTGTGATATATCAATTAAAAAAATTAAATCTGGAGGAAAAAAGAAAAGTAATCAGAATGGTTTTTGTTAAAAATATTTTATAGTAGCATTTACTATTATCTAGTGAAGGAGACTTTTGGTTTGAGATATAGTATACTAGGTACAAATAATAAATTCAATTATTATCATAGACAGTGCTGACACGTTCTGCTCCAAAGCAACTTATTGGCTCATGGTTACACAGTGTCATTTATCATTAGTTAATATATTTCATAGGGTAGGCAAGGGTCAGTGGCTCTGGAAATAACCATGTGGTCAGTACAGATTAGCTGAGGTCAATCCATGCTATGCAGTATATAATAAATAATATTTATATAATCATATATGTATATACACATATCTATAAATACCTCTGTATCCATCTTAAAAGGTGTGAGTTCATAGTGCTGTTCTCAATTCAGTTACAGGACACAACCACAGGGTTCATTCTGGTATTTCCCTTTACCATATTTGTAATTTCCTTTTCTAATAGAAATCTAGCTCATTATTAAAATACATTTACTTATTTGCATAATTTTGGAATATATGTACACAAAAAGTAGAATAAATGCTGAGAAAACAAATATACTAACTAGAAATTTTAAAAATTCCTTTTGTCTTTATTTGAATTTGATTGTTTAATTTTCTTTAGGATTAGCTATCATTTATATGAAATACAGTTTAGTTAATTTACTTCTGTTTGTGTTCCACCCCACTTTTCCATCTTTATTATAGGCATTTTTTTGAATTTATGAAATAGTAACTTGACTCTAAAAATCAAAGCTGTAAAAGTTATAATCAATAAATACACCCTTTCAGCTCTTGTCCCATCTTTCCCACTGCAGTCCTACTTGGTTCCTTCTGTAGGTAAACAATTTTATACATCAGGTTTACAGTTAAACATGAATATTTTCTTATTTTCACTCTCTTGACTCTCTTTCATAAAGAGTAGCGTGCTCTCTCTCCCCCTCCCTCTCTCTCCTTTTCCCTCTCTCTCTCCCCCCTCCCCCTCACCTCCCTCCAAGGCCACTGATGGAGGTAAGAACACCAGTGCATCTTCTGCCAAAGCTTGAGGTCTTGTTGCCCCAACTGGCAAATAAACCTCAGCTGTCCATCACCTGGTGCCAGTTCCTGCGTTTATCTGCCCCTTTGTGATGATGTGGAGCAGACCACTACCCAGTCACCTTAACAACCTTCCCACATCAAAGGGAAGGATTAAAAGGATTCAATCATGAGCAGCCATCCTCCGTTGCCTTACTAGACTCCGGTGTGGCCATGGGCTCTTTAAGCTACCATCGCCATGTTTCCTAGGTTTTGGCCCCGTCTTCTACCTTGGAGAGGTGAACCTCTCTCTCTCTAATTTGCTTTCTAAATAAACTTTATTTTCCAATCTAAAAAGAAAAAGTAGTAGCTTTCTAGTTTTTTTCTTTTGCATTTACCTAGAAAATAATTCCACAGAAGTCCATAGAAATCGAATTTTTTTTATAGCTATATGGGACGCCTTTATGCCATTGTACCATAGTTTATTTAATCAATTTGTTATATGAGGATAATTAGGTCGTTTGCATTATTTTGAAATTACAGATGGTACTGCAGTGAATAACTTGTGCCTGTGTATTTTCATATTATCTTAGAATAGTTTTGTATTTCTATAATTATGAGTGAGATTGAACATGTTTTCATATGTTTAACAGTATATTAATACACTGTTAGAGAATAGCATATTCATATCTTAGCTGACAGACCATTTCCTTCCATGAGGTTTTTGATTGTTAAGTTCAATTTTTAAGACTTTGTTTTATATATCTAAAACATGAATATGGAATATTAATCTTTTATCTGTGATATATGTTACCTGTATTTTCTTTCCTTTTATTTTTTTTTTTACCATTCAAAGTTTGTAGTTAGAATTGTCAATCTTTTTTTAAATTTACATCTGGATTTTTTAGCTATCTGTGTTTCTGTTTTTGTATTGGTATCACCTCTTTTGTGTAGAGTCTTTATGGTATGTTTTATGTCTTTTAGGGCTAACTCTCCCCCCACCCTCAGCTTTTCTTTTTCATGGTTTTACAGAATATTTTTTTCTATTTGTTCTTTCATAGAAACTTTAGATCTAGCGCCATAAAAAAGCTTCTTGGTGTCTTTATTGGAACTGCTTTTAACTTACAAATTATTAGGGCGAATAGACATCTTTATGATATATTGATTTGAGCCTAGGTTTTGCTCATTTCTTCATATGTGTATTTCTAAGTATTTTCAAATATTAGTTGAAAATTTGTTTTTAATATCAATTTTAAAATTAAACTTTTAATTTTGAGATAATTATAGACTCACATGTAGTTATAAGGAATATAGATTTAGTATCTCAGATTCAAAAGTTCAAATATTATAAAATTCAAAACTTTTTTAGCACCATATGATGTTCAAAGGAAATGCTCATCAGAACATTTCAGATTTTGGATTTTCAGATTTGGAATGGTCAGCCAGTAATGCAGATATTCTGAGGTATGGAAGAGGGTGATTTGCAGATCTTCTACACCCTCTCTGGACACAAGTGTCCCTCCTCCCAACACCTCAATGTGTTTATCCTGTCACCTCATTAAACTTAGTGTGATCAGAAGGGACTTGGTATGAATAACAAAGTTGCTGCTATCACACAGGAAACTCTAAGGATCTTAAGAACCATGTGCCAGGAACTTGGGACAGAGACCAAATATATTTCTTATATCACATTTTCTTCCAATGTTTGTAGTGATAATCTACTTTCGTTCTTTTTTTAAAAAATTTTTTTTATTTTAAAGATGTGGGGTACATTTCAAGGTTAGGTATACAAATGTTCATTATGCAGGTACCCTTATTGATGAGGTATCGCCCCACTCACCCCCGCAGATTCCTACCACTGCCAATCAGACCTCCCTCACACCCTCATGCCAGTTTCCCGCACTGCCAATCTTTTTCTTATAGTATTACAATAATTGTTCAAGGTCCACTTATGAGTGAGAACATGTGATACTCAGTTCTTTGTTTCTGTGATCACTCAGTATTACAGTTCAAAATAATGTTTGAAAATTGTTGAGTTTATTGTTTTATAAATATACATATGTATGCATTAGATCAAAGTGGTAGTTTGTTTAAATAAACTGTTTAGTGCTATTAATTTCTGAGAGAAGGATATTAAGATCTACTATGGTTTAAGTGTGTTTTTATTTCATCCTGTCAACTTCTGTTTCATGCATTTTGAAACTTATTATATACATTTGTATACATTATATACATTTATAATTGTTAGGTGTTACTGATAAGAGACACTTTTATCAAATTACCTTCTTAATCTTTGGGAGTATTCCTTGTCTTAAGGCCTGTTTTTCCCGATATTAATGTAGGACCTTCTTATTTAAATTATTTGCCTAGTATCTTCTTTCTTCCTTTAACTTCTATTTTAATAGTGGTTTATGTTTAAACCAGCTTCAGGTTAGTGAACACATTGAGGTGTTGGGAAGAGGGACACTTGTGCCCAGAGAGGGCGTGGAAGATCTGCAAATCACCCTCTTCCATGCCTCGGAATATCTGCATTACACTTACTGACTGAACATGCAATGTATTTAACATGTCTTATGTAGTTCTTTTAAAATTTTTTTTAACCATTCTGATATTCTCTACTTTTATTAGCAGTATTTGTCCATGAACATTTAGTGTAATTATTAATATAGTTATATTTGTTACTTATTAGCTTTTTAGCCATACCTCTCTCTTTACATCAACTGTTCTATTGATTACGATTTGTTTCCTTAACTTGTTACAACCCACTTGGGAGTTGATTTTATACCACTTCATCTAAAATATAGAATTTGGGCCAGGCTCAATGGCAGCTCATACCTATAATGCCAGCACTTTCAGAAGCTGAGGTGGGAGGATTGCTTGAACCTGGGAGTTTGAGCCCTCTTTTCTACAAAAGAATAAGAAAATTAGCCAGGCATGGTGGCACACACTAGTAGTCTTAGCTACTTTTGATGATAAGATAAAAGGATAGTTTGAGCTCAGGAAGTTGAGGCTGCAGTGAACTGTGATCGTGCCACTGCACTCTAGCCTGGGTGACAGAGTGAGACCCCGCCTCAAAAATAAACAAACTATAGAATCCTTGCAGTTTATTAGGTGCACTTATCTTCCCACTTCTTGCAATTTTTATGTAACAATTGTCATGAATTGTAACATAATTTATGTCATATGTGCACAAATTAAAACTCCTTGAAGATACCATATTTGTTTTAGTTCATCATGCACGTTTTAAAGAAATTGACAGGAAAATATTGCCTTCATATTTACCCATATATTTTTCATTTCCCCTCCTACTTATTCTCCCCTGAAGATCCATATATTCCTGTGGTGTCCTCTGAGGATAATATTTAACTCAGCCCACAAATTAGGCAGTCATATAAATACTTTTGCTTCAGATCACCATTGTACTGTACTTGGATATGCAGATAACATAATGCGTGCTTCCCATTTCATCACAGAGTAGGAAAAAAGCATACATACAAGGGTCCAGATTTAATACAGTTAATTTGTATGGCCTTATTAAGGGCATCCTTGCATGAAACTGAGTTTTATAAAATGTGTGTATGTATGTTTTTAATTTTTTTATTATGAATAGTGGTGAAGAACAGTGTCAAGACAGGCATAGTGGCTCATGCCTATAATCCCAGCACTTTGGGAGACTGAGGGAAGAGCATTACCTGAGCCCACAGATTCAAGACCAGCCTGGGCAACATGGCAAGACCTTGTCTCTATAATATATTTTTTTTAAAAAATGAGTTGGGCATGGTGACACACGCCTGTAGTTACAGCTATTTGAAAGGCTGAGATGGAAGGATCACTTGAACCCAGCAGGTCGAAGCTGCGGTGGCCGTGAGTGTGCCACTGCACTCCAGCCTGGGCGACAGAGTGAGACTCCAACTCAAAAAAAAAAAGGTGTCTGCCAGTGGTATTTGTTGCCATTGCCTTGTTTTGTGCTAAGAGGTGAGCAGTTTTATGCTGACCTTTGCTTTTGCATCACAAGTACAACCATAAGCATGATGAAGATTGCAAACAGCATCTTACTGTTTTTATGAACTTAGTTTTGACGTCACAGATTTCCTGAAAAGGTCTTAGAGAACCCCTGGGGTCTACATCTAAACCTTGGGGATCACACTGTAATAATCACTGTTCTAAATTATGTACCTTTCTCCTTTAAAGTCGGTCTTTAAATCTGTTTGAATGAAAATGTATGTACATGTTTAGTAGCTAATTTGTTTATTTTATACATGGTCCCTGAACTTAGAAATATTACTTACTATGTAAATAATGATAGTTTTTCGTTCTGTGTTAATTTGTGAAATTTGTTTGAGAAAGGGTTATTTATCCGTTGGAAAATTTTTAAGTTTCAGTTAAATATACTTTAGCTTCATTTAGAGTAGGAGTCTCTCCTTAGTCAAATTGACAGAGAATTTTGCTATAGTAAATTATTTCTTTCATTTTACAAATGCCAATTTCATTCATCTTTTGAAGATCTCATTACTTTTGTGCTCTTGACCACTGCTTTATGTTGTATATGAAACAGAATATTCAGTTGTGAATACTTTTTTCTATTTTCATTTTAATTTCATTGGAATTAGTGTTGTTAAATTTATATAGATTTTTCATAATTTACAGGCTGACACTAAATAATCTTTTTGTATAACTGTTGAATTTGCTCTGTAGTTTCCATAGCATGCCTATACTTTATTTAAGGACTTTCTTATTTTTTATTTTTTCCAATGACCAAATGAGGTATTTACGTGTTTCTGTTTTTACTGTGGTGAAATCTAATTATCTTTGAGTTTGGTAAATGTGGCCATTTTTCATTAGAGTCAATTTAGATAAAGTAACACACTTGATGAACATTTGATTTGTGAACATCGTTTTGATTTGTGGCCATATTTATAACTACCTATAGGTTATAAAGCGTATCCTGAGATTATGTCCTGTCTGATAATTGGCCTTGTAGACTATCTACAACAATTTGTATTTTCAAAGCAATTTTCTCTGGCTGGGCACAGTGCTTCACATCTGCAATCCCAGAACTTTGGGAGGCTGAGGTGAGAGGATTGCCTGAGCCTAGGAGTTCGAGACCAGCCTGGGCAACATGGTGAGACCTCGTCTCTACAAAAAGTAAAAAAAATTAGCCAAGTGTCGTGCACCTGTTATCTCAGCTACTTGGAAGGCAGAGGCAGAAGGATTGCCTAAGCCCAGTAGGTTGAGGCTGCAGTAGCTGTGATCTTGGCTGTTGCACCCCAGCCTAGGTGACAGAATGAGGCTTTTGACTCAGTCAGTCAGTCAATCAGTTTACCTCTGTACGTTTAACATATTTCTGTCTTTTATATTAATGCTATTTGTGAGTTTAATAAGTAAACTGGTGTAGACAATGAGCCAAGTGTCGCATATTTACCAACATTTATGAAGCAACCTAGTTTTGGATGGCTTCAAAAGGAGTAGCACTGAGTTTCCAATAAATTTAAGGAAAGCTAAAAATGCATACTGGCAAAATAATTGTGAAGATAAATTTGTTATAAAAACTGGAAACCAGATAAAACAGTGTTGTTTTATATGTCGTGTTTCTGATTTTTGTTGTATTCATTCTCATCTTTTAGACTATGAAGTCTTTTCTGTTTTCCATTGAACAGATCACTTTTAAAAATATCTATAGAATAAAATCTTAGAATTTATAAAAAATAGGTTGGTATATATAAAGAAATATATTTCATGAATATGTAAATTATAAATATTATTATAATAAAAGACACCTATATGGAACCAGCTTGTATGTTAATTCTAGAACATTAAAAGTACTATACAAGTTACCCATGTGCTCTTAACAAATTTCATCACCTACCTTCTGTATTCTAATGAATATGTCAGACTCCTTGGCACATGTATATTACTGCCTTTTAATCTAAATAATATTAACTTAATTCCCTGCAGTCAATAATTTTTCCTATAATTCAGAGAGTGCAAGGCTATAATATAGGGATAATGAAAAAGTGATTAGTTTCTGTTTGATAATTGTTTTCTAACAATTTCTAGGTGTATTCAAGATTTCCTAAATATTGAATTTAGAATGGAACCTATAATGGATTCTATCTTTATTTAGTTTGTCAAGTTGAAGATGTTTCCCATTTTAGTCTTATAATTATTGTTAGTGCTTGTTTTTAAAAACGATTTTTTAGTTTTAGTCATTCTGTGAATGAATTTGGTTCCTATTTTCTTGTTAAAAGAAACATTGGAAAATAGCATCTCAGAATTAGTTTTTCACCGTTTTTAATTTCATTGTGATGAACTTTTGAAACTAAATGTACAGACATTTGTGTATTCTGCACAAAGAAGATTATTGTTTATTCTCACTTATAAATATCTTTTCTTATCACCTTAGACAAAAAAACAGCCTTGGTATAACAGCACATTAGCATCGAGACGAAAACGACTCACTGCTCATTTTGAAGACTTAGAGCAATGTTACTTTTCTACAAGGATGTCTCGTATCTCAGGTATGTATTCAGGACTTCCCTTAAACTGTCTCAAATTCATATTTCAGTTCTATCTGTAGGTTTTTGTTTTGGATTTATGGAAAGTCCTAGTTGCAAGCAAAAATGTATATTTTTGTTGTAGGCTACTGGAACATCATGGAGGTTCTTAGAGGTCTTGAAGAATATTGCTTTCCAGTGGCTGTTTTTGTTCTTTTCTTTATTTAGGATTTTTTTCATCTTTATTTAGAGAGCTATATAAAGTTTTTTTAAAAAGCCATAAATAGGTAGCTAGCAAACATAAGTTCCATTCAGTTTCTTCCTATTCAACATTAAGGTCAAAGCACTGTCCTCTGTGCTACGAATAAAAAGATGAAAAAATTGGTCCTTATTGTTAAGAAGTGTTGTAAATCTAGTGGGGAAAAGCAACAGGTAAACAATTCTATGTGATATTATGTTATATAAATATGCAAGAATACTATGAGGTAGTGAAGAATATCCATTCATACAACTGGGAGTGAAAAAGCTAGGCCAAGTTGAAAATGGGAGATACAAGAGATGATCAGAATAGGAATTTCAGAGGAGTTGCATTTGGGCTAGGCTAATATGAATTAACTGAAGAAGATAATTGGAAACACATTCAAAGCAGAGGAAATGACATATGCAGAGACATGGATGTGATTGCCTAGGATATTTCTGTTGCAGTAGAGAAGTAGTATAGCTCTTTTTTTTTTTAACACTTGAGTATTCTGCAGTCTTTCCCAACATCTTTGCTCATCAGAAAAATAGGAACATTAATATTAGCCCTGATGGTTTTTGTTTTGTTTTTTTAATGATTGTAAGTGGTGTATATAAAATACAGTGCTTGGTACATGCTGGGTGCTCAGTTAATTAGTGTCATTAATAATGCATCTGCTCAAAATAAAGAACACCAAGGAAAAAAATGTGTGATATTTTATAGGTTGGTAAAAACTGGGCATTGGTTTTCTCTTCAGTAAACATGTTATTGTAACCTATATATTACTTAGCTCCTTCAGACAAATATGCCTCAGGATTGGTGACAGAAGAAAAAAGTCTTAGATTTACATAGCATTTCCCCTAGGAAATATCAAGGGAGAATCCAAGATTTGTTTGTCAGTCTGTTTGAAATTAACGATAAACAGTTTTTATAGATGGGAGGCTCTCATGTATTGCCTGGGAATTGAACCCCTTATTGAGCTTCTTTAGTAGTCTATAAATATAAACTACAATAAGAAGTTATTATATTGAAAGTGGCCTGAGACCTACATACTGATTGGCAGAGTTCATATTAACCCTTTCATATATGATTTGTCATGATGTTGAAGTACTATAGGCAAGAGGCAGATACTTTTTTTTAAGAAAAGGTGAGATGGGAAGGAGTTTGGGGTAGGCTGTTGTTACTAATCTTTTAAGTCACTTAGCAGCATAGGCTCACTATGGAATAGTAAAGGTAATCACAAGTCAATTTAATTTATTTGGGGGGTATAACTTATAGGACAGTAGAATAATCTATTTAAACCAGGAGAACAATTTGATAGATTTTATTTGTGTGGGCATGGCTATATTGTACTTGAAACAGGTCTCTGGTTTTTAACATCTCGAGTTAATCTTAACACATTTGCACATTGGCTATCAGATCGCCGAATTTGAAGTTTCTTCTAGTACCTTTGTGTGTAAAGTGGAAATTTTAGCTTTTCCATAATTGTGTACCTATGAGGTTGATTGCCCTTTGTATATTTCCAGAAGCGAATCCACAAATTTATTCCCCAACTTTTATTTTCAACTATGAAAATGAAAGATGAATATTAAGAAACTTATATCTTGTATCCTTAATTGTAATTGAACAAGGAAGTAAATTATAAAGCATTAAGAGAAAGAAGAGAGACACTAAATACACTTTTTTACAAATCAATTTGAAATTAGAATAGGAGAGGTGATATCAGCAGATATGCCTGGGTGTTGATCACAAAACACCAAGCAAACATGATTTTAACCTTACAATGAGGATAAGTGAAAACCAGTTGTTAAACGTTTAAATAATGAAATTACTAGCTTTATTGTTTTCTTTGTAGTTTCTGCTGAAAGTAGATATTAATTAGCTTGATGACAGGCAGAAGTCCAGTTAGCCTCGAAAAAGATTGTGGTCTTCAATAGAATACATATTCTTGAATGCTTGTGAATTTTATGTACTTAGGAATTGATGTCAAATGTGAAAGAATAGGCCAGGCACAGTGGCTCACTCCTATAATCCCAGCATTTTGAGAGCCCGAGGTGAGAGAATTGCCTGAGCCCAGGAGTTTGAGACCAGACTGGGCAACTTGGTGAGACCTCATCTCTACAATAAATAAAAAAATTAGCCGGGCTTGGTGGTACATCCTGTAGTTCCATCTACTTGGAAGGCTGAGGCAGAAGGATCACCTGAGCCTAGCAGGTCGAGGCTGCAGTGACTGTGAGCGTACCACTACGCTCCAACCTGGGTGACAGAGTGAGACTCCAACTCAAAAAAAAATGTGAAAGAATAACATTAACGTACAATATAGCCATGCCCACGCAAATAAAATCTATCAAATTGTTCTCCAGCCCTGAGAAGCCAAGACAGGAGGATTGCTTGAAGCCAAGGGTTTGAGACCATCCTGGGCAACATAGTGAGTTCCCCATCTCTACAAAAAAAAAAAAATTGTAAAAAAATTAACCAGTCGTGGTGATGTACACCTGTAGTCCTAGTTACTCAGGAGGCTGAGACAGGAAGATTCCTTGAGCCAAGGAGATTGAGGCTTCAAGGAGATATGATCATGCCACTGCACTCCTGTTTGGGTGACAGAGTGAGACACTCTCTGAAAACAAAACTAAACCAAAAAATACAAAGTTTTTAAATTAATAAAGCAACTTTCTTTCCAGTTAGTATGTATTATGTTAAAACAACTCAGAGTAATAGGATTACACAGAAAAAGAATCGTTTTATGTCAAATGTGAAAGAATTCACATTCTTTCAAACGAGCCTGTTGTCCAGCTGATTTTTTTTGTTTCTTGCCATAATCCATGTTTTATTTTTAACTTGTTGAATTTCTTAAGAATAATTTTTTTTAGTGCAGGAGGTTTATCTCAATTCTATCATTATACTGCATGCTAATTAGGTTATTTCTTTTGCGGTGTTTTGAATTGAAGCACTGCTAAATTGGACCCTTTCATTCTAAGTTGTTAGGTGGATTTGCTTAGTGTTTAAGTGTTTAAAATTTGTAAAATATCAGGGACAAAAACGTACTGTGTTTCCTCAAATAATTGTTACTTGTTTTTTCTATAAAAATTGTTAGATAAATCTTTCTCATGCAAATAATTGTCTTCAAGATAAACTGGTATCTCCAGATAAGATATATTCTTTGCTATATATTATATGGTCATATAACTCTTTAGACTTAAGAATTGTTTAATCTTAAGTTTATTAGGCCTTCTGTTACTTTAGATAGCATTTATGAAGGGAACTCATGGATGTTTGCCTTGAAAACGTTGTGTGTATGTATGTGTATGAGCCTAAAATAAGGGAGAAACTATGAGAAGACAGTCTTGTAACAGACTTACCTCAATTTCAGTCTAGGAAACAAAATTACACATTGTTCTTTTCATTTTTTGGAAAGGAAAATATAAATCCAAACTTTCAGCAGTTTTGAAAACAATGAATTTTAAAATTTATTTTATTTTTGTGTATGTTGGAGTCTCACTGTGTCACCCAGGCTGGAATTTAGTGGCAAGCTCACAGCCACCACAGCCTTGACCTGCTAGGCTTAGGCGATCCATCCACCCTAGCCTTCCAAGTAGGTGAAACTACAGGTGCTCTAACATGCCTGCCTTATTTTTTGATTGATCATAGAGACGAGTTCTCACCAAGTTGCCCAGGCTGGTCTCCAATCCCCAGGCTCAGGCAATCCTCTTGCCTCTGCTTCCCAAACTGTTGGAATTACAGGCTGAGCCACCGTGCCTGGCTGAATTTTTTAATTTATACTTCCAAGTAGGTGAAACTACAGGTGCTCTACTGCAGGCCTGCTTCTAGATTGGAGAGTAGATTCACAGTATTTTCAGGTATTTCA
>CAUYQG010248135.1:0-39890 GCA_963574415.1 Tarsius wallacei
GTGAGACCTCATCTCTACAATAAATCAAAAAATTAGCCGGGCGTGGTAGCGAGCGCCTGTAGTTCCAGCTACTTGGAAGGCTGAGGTGGAAGGATCGCCGGAGCCCAGCAGGTCGAGGCTGCGGTGGCCGGGAGCGGCCACTGCGCTCCAGTCTGGGCGACAGAGTGAGACTCCAACTCAAAAAAAAAAAAAAAGAAAAGAAAAGGTAAGCATTAACATGTATCTAGAAGGAGATAATAGAGAAAAATATATTCATTCCTCCACACTGGCAAAAGACACAGTGCCTCAGATTCAGGAAAAATAACACATCCCTAGCAGGATAAAGGAACATAATTTGACACCTAGTAGGCATAAAAATTATAGACTGTCAAGAACAAAACAACTGCAGAGAAAAGATCAATTACCTCCAAAGGAAAGACTATTATACTGAAAGCAACAGTAAAAGCAAGACCTCAGGGTACACACAGAGAATAATTAGCTGTAGTGAACAGCCAAACTGTCTTTTAAGAACACAGGCAAAATAAAATCATCTTCAGATAAACAGAATTTACTACCAATAGTCCCTTTCTTAAGAAACTAAAGGCAGTGATTTTTAATAAGTTATGTATTAGAGTCACCTGGGGGAGCTCTTGAAGTATACTACTATTCCTGACCCATCTTCCTAGAATTTCTTACTTAATTTGTCTGGGATGGGACCCGAGCACCCAAGTAATTTGCCTGTGCAGCTGGGCTTGAGAACCAACATTAAAAAAACTGACTTCAGGAGAAGCAAAAGGCTCCCAGGAGAAAGGTCTGAGATACAAGAAGGAATGCTAAGCAATGAATGTGGTAAGTGAGTAAAATGGAAACAATCGTGGACTGTATAAAATAATAAAAATAATGATCTTTACTTTTTAGTGTTTCTTAAAATAGATGTAACAATGTAAAACTTAAATAGCATGTAAGCAACAAGGTGGTTGATTTGAGTCAAAGCATTCATAGGTACTTGTATTGTTTGCCAGAAGAACAGAGGATTGTTTTTCTCTTTTTTATTTTTTATTTTTTATTTTTTTATTGTAAAGATGTGGGGTACAATTCAGGGTTAGGTATATAAACATTGATCATGCAGGTACCCTTGTTGATGAGGTATGCCCCTTCCTCCCCTAGCAGTTTTCCTCAACTGCCAATCCCACTCCCCCTCCCCTGACAGTTTTCCACTACTGCCAATCGCTTTCTTATAGCATTATAACTGTTCAAGGTCAGCTTATGAGTGAGAACGTATGGAACTTAGTTCTTTGTTTCTGTGATAAATCACTGAGTATGATTGACTCCAAATCCATCCAAGTTGCTTCAAAGTTCATATATTTGTCTTTCTTTATGGCTGCATAATATTCCATTGTGTATATGTACTACATTTTTTTTATCCAGTCCAGCTTCGATGGGCAACACGGTTGGTTCCATGTTTTTGCTATTGTGAATAGAGCTGCAACAAACATACATGTGTAGGTATCTTTTTCATAGAATAATTTGAGTTTCTCCGGGTATAGTCTCAATAGGGGAATTGCTGGGTCATATGGAAGGCCAATTTCTAGTTCTCTTTTGTTAAGCATCCTTGTCAACACTTCAGGGAAACTATTGCAAGAATAGAAATAGAGGATTTAACTTCAAAACCAGTAAAGGGGAAATAAATGAGCTAGGAGAAATAATCACCAGTTCAAAAGAAAGCAAGAAAGGAGAAATAAACATCAAAAATAGAACAAATAGCCACTACAGAGTAAGATATGGTAGGTAGAATGAAATTCACCCATATCATTAACCCACAGTTAATTAAAAGGACTAACATGCCTAGTTAAGACATAGATTCTCAAACTGGATTGAAAACTAAAATGTATTTTAGTGTAGAACAGTAATCTGAAAAGCATAGTCTATTCACAAGAGAACATTACTAATACCTAGGATAGAAGGAGTGAAAGTTAAAGAATGGAAATCACATTCCAGGCAAATAAATAAAGGAAATGGGTGGAGCTATCTTAATGTGGTAATAAAACAAAATTGATTTTATGACAAAAAGTATTATTAGAGATAAGATTTGACTCAGGTAAAGTGTGTCACTTGCTGGTGACGGGGAATTAAAACCTTGATGTATGTGAATCTAACCTGTATTTCTTATCCTGAGATTTAACTTCTTTATAGCCCTAACCCTCAGCAACAAATTTGCCTTAGGAATGAATTTCTGGTATAGTGTATAGCACACACGTGTCATGAAGATACCAAATATGATCTGTTGCTGTAAATCAGTAAGTGTAGGTACATAAGATAGTAGATAGCAGAAGAATGCCTTATTTCTTAAAACCTGCAAAAATGTCTTTTTGGTTTTCTCAGCCTCATACCCTATTACAAAGAGTCAAAGCCTGCACGACGGAAGAGGACCAGGAAAAGCTGATGCAGATTACTAGTCAGCATTCACTGAATGCCTTCTTGCTGCCGATTAAAACTGTAGGTGTACAGGTGAGTTGTGGGAATTCGTTAACCTGTGACATGACTTTCTGCAACTTCTCTTTTCACTACTGCTGGAATAGGATTTAGGAAGGTGAGATATGAACATATGTATACCAAGTTTAGAAAAGTAAGAAGGAGAGATTTTATAGAATGTTTATGAAATGAGTAGCTATAGGCACTAAATATTCAGGCCACCGTAGTTCTGGAACATCTGGCAACTCTAAACAAAAGCGAAAATTAAAAGAACCACTTGCTGCAGGATTGGCTTGCTAGCTTCTGCCTTGTGAGGCAGGTATCAAGGGGTCATGTCCTCATTTATCCTTCTGGGTGTGAAATATCCCTTAGCTTTAGAAGTCTTTAACTGCAAGAGGGCCCCCAGATGAGTATGTCCCACCATTTAGGTCTTGTTCGCTATCCTTTCAACACATCATTTCTCTTCCTTGGCTGTGATGATGTACAGCTAATTGTTTTGGTCTTTATTATTCTACTTTCTAGTTGTAAAAATGTGAAAATAATAGTTCTCAATTTTAAAGTGCTACTTATAAAATGATTATATTAAATTCTTCTTTATTTATGTGGTCCTCTAGTAAGTTTCTGAGATACAGAGGCTCAGAAGGGCAGAGAATGGGAAAATTTAGTTTCTGTTACTTAGAGTTGTGGTTAAATGGAAATTAGGAAAGGTGTCAATAATTCAACTCAAAATGGCATAAGGCCCAGTTACTGAGTTAATGTAGTTATATTGTCTTCTTACAGCAGAATTATATGTAGAAAGAAAGAAGTTCTACTGTTTTAGAGATTATTCATGTAAAACTTAATAAGCGTATTTTTCCTAGATGTAGTAAGTAATCTGTTGGTTTAAATTTCTCCTTGCGCATATGTTCTGTCTAAAATATTTTCATTTATGGAAATGGTAACCAGCTATTTTATTTACAGAACTCTTGTCCCATCTTTGCCTCCCTTTTTAAAGGCCGCATGTGTAAACTGCTTATATTATTTTAAAATCACTACTGAAATTACCTTTCTTGGAGTTATAGAAATAATTTTCTTTCTTTCAGTGGTTTGTGGATTATCTCATGTATCCTACAAAAATTCATTTTGAAATTTACTGTGATATTTACAGGTAGATATTAACCTACTGTATAAAAATAGAAGTGAAGACAGGTTATTTAATTCTTAAAAGTTTTCTCAGTCCTGAGTAGATCTACATAGAGAACTTTCTCCTCTATGTGCTAAACTCCTGTTAGAGAGGGAGCTGAGTTGAAATAGTTCCCCACTCTCCTTTTTAAGAGAAGTGTTATAGATAAACAGATGCTTGAGGCAATATAATTTGTCAGATGAGTGATTTCTTTTTTGAAAATGAAACTTATTCAGGCTCTATTACTCCTCCCACCAAAAGAAAGTTTCCTTTGTTTTTAGACTTAACTTTAAATCTATTACCCCTTTGCTGCTGAGATCCTTGCAAGCCCAGATAGAAATGATAATTCATGGTTAGTATAGCAGTGAGGTTTATTTTCTAAATACCAGAGGAAACCATAAATGTAAAAAAAAAAATCAAAGCACCTTAAAAAATTTCCTTATTCCTACTCTTCAGTTAAGTTTTGTATGTGTCCTTCAAGAAACACGTATTTTAAAAAGGAAATAAAAGAAGAGATTATAGCTATACATTATTTGTAAACTTTTTTCTTTTAATTAAACACCGTGAACTTATGTTTTCATGCCTTTCCAAGTAGATTATTCTTCTCAATTCCTACCTCATGTTCCATGTATGCCATAATTTATTTAACTATTCTTCCACCAGTGGGAATTTAAACTTTTCCATTTTTATTATTATAGGCATTTAATCATATATTTTCTCATATTTATGTGGGATCATTTTTTGGTTTAAAAAGCATGTACATTTTAAACTTTTATAGATACCATCACATTCGCATTTGAATACTTTGGATTTTCTTATTCTCAGAGTGTGACATTCTGGATATTAGGTAGTTATCTGAATCTGTTACTTTATATATACATATACATATACATACACATACACATATACATATTTTTTTAATTTACTTGTTGCCCAGGCTGGTCTCAATTCCTTGGCTCAAGCAGTCCTCCCACTTCAGCCTCCCAAAGTGCTAGGATTATAGGCATGAGCCACCATGCCTGGCCTGAATCTGTTACTTTTTTATTGCTTTTTTTTGAGGCTGATTTATAATCTCTAATACTCAGTTGCAGTGTCCTGAATACAGTTCAAAAATCTTACTTGTTTTGTACCAGATTGCTAGTTAAATGTTGGATTTCACAGTTGTTCACTCCTTCAGTTTTCTTCATGGGTGATAGGCAGTTAACAACCAAAAAGAATTACTTGAGATTTCATTTTACTCAAATTGCAGAAATTAGAAAACTATTTGTTAGTGTGAAGCTAGCAGTCTGTAGGGTTACAGATAAGGAGTTGCTGGAAAGTCAGACACTATTCTGGTTCACTGCAGCCTTGATCCCTGGGCTCAGGTGATCTTTCTGTCTCAGCCTCCTAAGCACACTTGGCTACTTTTTAAATTTTTTTGTAGGTCTTATACTTCTGGGCTCAAGCAGTCCTGCCCACCTCAGCCTCCCAAAGTGCTGAGATTACAGACATGAGCTACCACACCCAGCATTTTTTCTTTTTATTATTATTTTTTTTTAGTCAGAGTCTCACTCTGTCACCCAGGCTGGAGTGCGGTAGCACATTCACGGCCACCACGCCTCAATCTGCTGGGCTCAGGATATCCTTCCACCTCAGCCTTCCAAGTAGCTGGAACTACAGGCGTGCGCTAGCATGGCTGGCTAATTTTTTTTTTCTTATTTATTGTAGAGACAAGGTCTCACCATGTTGTCCAGGCTGGTCCCCAACCCGTGGACTCAGGCAATCCTCTTGCTTCCACCTCCCAAAGCGCTAGGATTATAGACATGAGCCACTGTGCCCAGCCCAGCATTTGTTCTTAAAACAAATTACTTGGACTAAACAGGACAAAGGAAAAGGGAGTCAGTTGTTATTGCGTTTTATTTGCTTATTTTAATATTAACTTTATTTTGTATTATATTTATTTTATATTGACTTTTAACTCATGTTTAAACAAATTGATAAGTCAATGTTTATGAATTGACTTTGCCACTTAAGAATTCCTTTTCTGACCTAGTAAACATGGTCAGGTCTTGTCTGCCAAATTGAGTATGCTGGTTATCCCCAGTGGATCTCTGATATATGTTGAATAAATTGGTTTTTTTTTGAGTTGGCGGTCTCACTCTATCACCCGGGTTGGGGTGCAGTGGCATGATCATGGCTCATTGCAGCCTCAACCTCCTGAGTTTCAGCTGATTCTTTCACCTCAGCCTCATGAATAGCTGGGACTACAAGTCTGTGCCTCCACACCTGGCTAATTTTTTAGTTTTTTGTAGAGATGAGGCCTCGCTATGTTGCCTAGGCTGGAAGAATAAATTCTTAAAATTACTAGATGCTATCTTTATGTCTGAGCTAAGATAGGATTTAAATTTGGGATATATTTATATTATTAGAGAAGTACCTAGTATATACTTTTATTCAAACAATGTTCTTATTTTTTAAAAATTACTATTAATAGCATCATCATGCATAAAATATTTTTTAATATGTCTTTTGACTTCTTTGATTATATTTATATTTTCAGGGTGACTGTCGTTCCTACAGTTATGTGTGTGGAATCTCCAGTAAAGATGAACCTGACTGGGACTCTCTTGTTTTCCTGGCTAGGCTTGTACCTCGCATGTGTCACAACATTAACAGGTATGTTCTGTAGGAGATGGGATTGGGGCATATTTAATGGAACCGTGTGTTTTTTAAGGACTTTCCATTAATGAAAGACCAAAAGGTTCAGGTGTAGATATAGGTAGGTTATGTAGATAAGAGTTTATGTAGATATAGTTTGAATATGTGCACAGGTCACAGTTAAACAGACATTTAATATTATCTTGTGTTTTGGCCCCTCATCGCAATATAATCACAGTGTGTTTTTAAAAACTGTTTACAGAGAAATAGGATTTTTATTTTAGTATAAAATATCAGAGACAGCTTTAAAACATGTCTTCCAAATTAGCAGCTTACACTAGCTATTGGTTTTATGTTAGCATATTTGTTCTGGAAGGATTAAAAAAATATGTACAGGTTGTAGAATTATAAATAGAGTCTTGGTTAATTTAATAGTAATCTGAAGAAAAATCAAAGAAAAGAAATAGGCAGCCAGGTGCAGTGGCTCATGCCTATAATCCCAGCACTTTGGGAGGCAGAGGCGAGAGAATTGCCTGAGCCCAGGGCTTTGAGACCAGCCTGGACAACCTGGCGAGACCTTGTCTCTACATTAAATCAAGAAATTAACCGGGCGTGGTGGCGCTTGCCTGTAGTTCCAGCCACTTGGAAGGCTGAGGTGGAAGGATCGCCTGAGCCCATTAGGTCGAGACTGTGGTGACTGTTAGCGTGCTACTGCACTCCAGCCTGGGTGACAGAGTGAGACCACAACTCAACAAAAAGAGGGGAGGGCATTTGCCATATATCATTAAAATAGCTTATTTACATTTTTAGATTGTTTTCCTTTGATTTGCATACTAATTTCTTATGTTGGATATATCAACAGCTGACTTATAATCTCTAATACTCAATTGCATTGTCCTGTATACAGTTAAAAATCTCACTTGTTTTGTGCCAGATTGCTAATTAAATGTTCTGTTTCACAGTTGTTCACTCTTTCAGTTTTTTCATGGGTGATAGGCAATTAACAACGAAAAAGAATTACTTTAGGTTTCATTTTACTCAAATTGCTGCAGAAATTAGAAAGCTACCCGTTAGTGTGAACTTAGCAGTATCTGTAGAGTTACAGCTAAGGAGTTGCCGGGAAGCCAGGTTTTGACTGATAGAACATGCCCATTCAAACGCTTACTTGGATGAACTGACAGCCCCAAATATAGAAGCACCTTTAATATACTGGAGTAAGAATTATTCATGTCTTCAATAACAGCAAATTTGTAATTGCCTGTTTTGAATGGAGATAATTGTCTTGGTTAGAAAAATGTTTCATAATCTATCTTCTGAAAAATGCTGATATTTATATAAACTTCAATGTATCGTGAAATGTTCCTTTCCCTAAGTTTAACTCTACAGGCTTTACTACATAATTAGTATGTTTTTTCATTTCACAGCATTATTATGGTTTTATCTCTTTTTCTCTCTTATTTTTCTCTTACCAAAGGGCACATACCCTTGTTTAAACCGTATTCTTTTATATACTGGTTTCCCTTTTTGCCCCATTTGTCTCTCCTTCCTTACCCCTTCCTCCTTCCTCTAACAAGAAAGGAAAAAAACAACCCAGCAACCAGCCAATAAAAAACTGAATTTTTATTTTAATTACTTTGTTTTCCCCTCTTTTTTTAGAGACAGGGTTTTGCTCTGTTGTCCAGGTGTGCACCATCATAGCCTACTGCAGCCTCGAATTCCTGGGCTCAAGCGATCCTCTCACTTCAGCCTCCTGAGTAGCTGGGACTACAGGCACATGCCACCGTGCTCAACCAAAACTATATTGTTAATTATGGACCTAGCAAGCCCTTAAAAGAATCTTGGTGAACTTTAAATTTCTTTGCCAGGGTCCCTTTTGGGAATGGGAATTCTAAAATAATTTTCCAGCTTTCCAGTTTTTGTCCTAAGTGGATTAAGGACTCTGAACAGGAAGGGACTGTTTCAATTTTGCCATTCTATACAGTGGATGACTACCTGTCCCTCCTACATGCTCTACTGATCACTTGTTTGTAAGAAATGAGAATGTGAAAGGAACAGATACATGGCGTTCTCTTAACTAATCACTTTCTCCTCTAATGATCTTCAGTGATCTTTAGGAACCATAATGTTTAGAAGAATGACTTACTTTTTTTTTTTTTTTCTTTTGAGTTGGAGTCTCACTCTGTCACCCAGACTGGAGTACAGTGGTGCTCCCGGCCACTGCAGCCTCAACCTGCTGGGCTCCGGTGATCCGTCCAACTCAGCCTTCCAAGTAGCTGGAACTACAGGCGTGCGCTACCACACCCGGCTAATTTTTTGATTTATTGTGGAGATGAGGTTTCGCCAAATTGCTCAGGCGGGTCTCGAACCCACGTGCTCAGGCAATCCACTCACCTCAGCCTTCCAAAGCGCGGGATTACAAGCTGAGCCACCGAGGCTGGCTTGACTTACTTTCAATGCATGGGACAAAAGCATTCCTTCTGGGCGGTGTGTGTGGAAGGAGGGAGGGAATGAAGTGTAGTGGGTGTAGAGGTGGTTTTGCTCTAGTGCAATTTTCTTTCGCATGTTTTATTCCAAGAACATATTAAAAAATAAATTTTGAAAAATTATTAAGCTTTATCATAGTAGTCACCAGGGGAGATTGATCTTCTTTGCTAAAGAGAGGACTAAGGGGCCGGGCCATGTGGCTCAGCCTGTAATCCCAGCACTTTGGGAGGCCGAGGTGAGTGAATTGCCTGAGCCCATGGGTTCGAGACCCGCCTGGGCAACTTGACGACACCTCATCTCTACAATAAATCAAAAATTAGCCGGGCTTGGTAGCGTGCGCCTGTAGTTCCAGCTACTTGGAAGGCTGAGGTGGAAGGATCGCCGGAGCCCAGCAGGTCGAGCCTGCAGTGGCCGGGAGCGGGCACTGCTCTCCAGTCTGGGTGACAGAGTGAGACTCCAACTCAAAAAAAAAAGAGAGAGAGAGGACTAAGGGAAAGGTACAGTTGTTTACTGACTGGACTTGAGAAGGGAGCGCTAGTGAGGTGGCATTCATGTCTCTACCCTGACTCCCCGTGTTTTCTGGGTGGAGATTGTGAAACATCTCTTCAAACCAGTGGCAAGATCCACCTCAAGTTGTTGTAATTGTCTGATCCTAGTTCCCTCAAGTTATGTTCCAAACCCTACTCTTGCTAACACTTGCAGTGTATATTTGTATCTTTCCAGTAAATGTTTACTAGAAAACGTTGTTCTTGGAAGGAACTAGTAGGATACCAGGTCGTATTTCAGTGGCCTTTTTTTTTTTGAGTTGGAGTCTCACTGTCGCCCAGACTGTAGTGCAGTGTCCACTCCTGGCCACTGCAGCCTCAACCTGCTGGGCTCCAGTGATCCTTCTGCCTCAGCCTTCCAAGTAGCTGAAACTACAGGCGTGTGCTATGACACCTGGCTAATTTTTGATTTATTGTAGAGATGAGGTCTCGCCAAGTTGCCCAGGCGGGTCTCAAACCCGCGGGCTCAGGCAATCCACTCACCTCAGTGGCCTTTTTAATGAAGTGTGAATGAGAATCTCTCTGTAGGTCACTGTTTCTCATAATGGAGGAAAAAAGATTGAGTGGTCAACTAATTTTGGGAAATTCACTGTAGATTCATCCTAGAGATATCCAGTGCATGTTGCCATATTATAGTTTCTGAAGTCTTGTCATAAAGACACATTTCTTTTACTTAACTATGTATTTTAGTTTCCTAGGGCTACCCATAAGAAATTAACTCAAACTTGGGAGTTTAAAACAGCAAAAACTTTTTTCTCACATTTCAGGAGGCAGAAGTCTGAAATCAAGGCCATGTTGCCTCTGAAGGCTGTAGGGGTTCTTGGCTTGTGGCAGCATAACTCCAGTCTGTCTCCGTGTTCACACGGTCCTGGTTTCTCTGTGTGTGTGTCCATGTTTCCAAATTTCCCTGTTCTTAGAAGGATACAAGTCATTGGATTAGAGCCCACCCTGATCCAGTATGACTTCCTGTTGACTTGATTACATCTGCAAAGACCCTTTCTCCACCTGTAGATTTCAGATGGATATGAAATTTTAGGGATTCTCTTTAACCCAGCACACCAGGTGAAAAGTGGGCTTTAAGAATCACTTCTTTGCACATTCTAAGATACTGCTGTTCCAGAGAACACACTTTGAGGAAATTATATAGAACATAGACCTTCCTATGATCTTATATCTTCTCCTACCACCCATTTGGAGAGTTGAGGGTGGTGGGAGTGGACCTAAAAACAAGTGGAAATAATGTTATTATTCTGCGTGCCTTCTCATACTAAAATGTAATTTCTTTATAATTTTTACCTCCTCTAGAGTTGTTTATATATTTGGTCCACCAGTTAAAGAACCACCTACAGATGTTACGCCCACTTTCTTGACAACAGGGGTGCTCAGTACTTTACGCCAAGCTGATTTTGAGGCCCATAATATTCTGAGAGAGTCTGGTAAGTTGCTCATGTTATCACTGCATGATGTAACTAGCTTTGGAAACTTGACACTAAGAACAAGAGGATGTGGCATTTGCTTTTTAGATCCTTTTTTTAAAAAAAATAATTCTTTGGATGGTTTTATAATACCTTCTGAATAGCATTTATTCACCTTTGTGACCACTTGTGGACATGCATAGAGCTGCAAAAAATATGAGTTGCCAGACTCATATGCCTACTGCTGAGGTTGAACAAAGTGACTGTCTGCTTCTTGTTTCTGCTTTCATAGTGAAAACAAGTATCCTTTTCATGGGCTCATTGGTGCCATATATTTTGCATTTTTATGCTTTTTTTGAGGTGATTTTGTGTTTAAAATGGTCCCTAACGTAATGCTGAAGTTCTGTCTAGTGTTCTAAGGATGAGAAAGCTGTGGTGTGCCTTACAGAGAAAATGCGTGTGTTAGATATGCTGTGTTCAGGCATGCGTTACAGCTCTACTGGTTGTGAATTCATTGTTAACAAATATCCAGTAAATGTTAAATAAAATGTCTTTAAGCGGAAGCACACATAAAACACGGTTGTGTATGAATCAGTTAGTGAAATAACTAACCCTGTATTTCCCCTAGGAGAAATGATTTAATATTCACTAATTCAATGTTTGCAGCATAGACTAGAACTATCAAGAGGAAGGAGAACTGACTGTTTCTCTTTATAGCACATTAGTGAAACTTCACTGCAATGATCAAATTATTTTGTTTGTGTTTGAGTGCATTACAGTACTGTGGGAATAGCTGAAATCAGTATGGTGTGTATGTCTACAAGACTTTAAATATTGTCTGGGAGGATTGAAATGAACTGGGTTAGAGTGGTTTTCCATAGTATGGTGATTGGTTCTACATGCTCCTTTCTCTTAGGGTATGCTGGGAAAATCAGCCAGATGCCAGTGATTTTGACCCCTTTACATTTTGATCGGGACCCACTTCAGAAGCAGCCTTCATGCCAGAGATCTGTCGTTATTCGAACATTTATTACCAGTGACTTTATGACTGGCATACCTGCAACTCCCGGCAATGAGATTCCTGTAGAGGTAACTTATATACGTTTTCATTTATATATATATATATATATATTTTTTTTTTTGAGTCAGAGTCTCACTTTTTCGCCCAGGCTAGAGTGTAGTGGCATGCTCACAGCCACTGCAGCCTCAACCTGCTGGGTTCAGACAATCCTTCTACTTCAGCCTTCCAAGTAGCTGGAACTATAGGCGTGTGCCACCATGCTGCCCTAACTTTTTTTATATTTATTTATTGTAGAGACGAGGTCTCCCTGTGTTGCCCAGGCTGGTCTTGAACTTGTGGGCTCAAGCAATCCTTTTGCTTCCGCCTCCCCAAAGTGCTGGGATTACAGGCATGAGCCACTGCGCCTGGCTTTATATATATTTTTCTAATATACACTTTCAACACCTCTTACATTTTAATATGAATGGAATAGCTATGACAAAGTTGATATTTCTGGAGTTGGTTTTCTGTTCATAACGTAGGCTTTTATTTATTTTCACATATTTGACTATTTAATATACTGTAACAGAAAAAGTCCTTAAATTTAATATCTTCTTCCAATGTCTTCTTAAAATGTAAAAGGTATCCAATTGTAATCTATAGTTTTTTCTAATTCTGCCAACCTCTATTTTGTAAATAGTATTCCCCAAATAACGAAAACTCTAGTAATAAAGAAGAGTTTGTTACAAATAAGGATGAGACTCGTTGGCCTTACAGCCAGGTACCCAAGAATTGCCTAGTGTTCTGCCTACTACCAGTTCCACCTCTATTTTTGGTCACCTTCTTTCTGTCTTTCTCTCCCTCCATCAGAGTGTTCCAAAGGAACTATTTATATTATAGCAAATGAAAATCCAAGTGAGACTTTATTAATTGGGTCACTGCTCCAGTACAGCACTGGACTCTGGATAGTGCTAGGTAGCTGGGTTGGGGAATGAGGCTTTTTTTTTTTTTTTTTTTTGAGTTGGAGTCCCACTCGATAGCCCAGACTGGAGTGCAGTGGCTGCTCCCGGCCACCGCAGCCACGACCTGCTGGGCTCCGGAGATCCATCCACCACAGCCTTCCAAGTAGCTGGAACTACAGGCGCACGCTACCACGCCCGGCTAATTTTTTTGATTTATTGTAGAGATGAGGTTTCGCCTGCCCAGGCGGGTCTCGAACCTGCGGGCTCAGGCAGTCCACTCACCTCAGCCTCCCAAGGCGTGGGATTACAGGCTGAGCCACCGAGCCCGGCTGAATGAGGCTTTTATAGTCTGTTTTCCCTCTGGCTCAAACTTGCCAAGTCTCAGACCAGTCAAGTGACCAGGCCATCTTTTCCTCCTGTATACTTGATAACGATTATCATAGTGCTCTGTGCCACAGAGGCCTTGATGGCCTCAGAGTTGTATGTTTAAGCTACAGGTGATTTACAAGCATGGGCTTAAACCCACAAAATCACACACTTGGATGCCATGGAAATTATCAAATTGCTATAAGTGTTCTTAAGTACTCGTTGTGAGCCAAAGACAAACTTGCAAACTAGCACCTGTTTGTGAATTACACTCTGAGCACTACTGAGGTTAAGTCATGAATATGTATTATAGAGGGAAATAGGTTCACCATGTAAGATGAATCCCAGACCATCCCATATACATGGAGGACAATGATGAAAATAGATCACATTTTAATTTTAAATTATAAATATGAGCTCTTAGACCTGTTGGACATGAAGTGGATCCTGGCTCTTCTATTTATAATCTTTGTTTTTACAACAGGTGGTGTTAAAGATGGTCACTGAGATTAAGAAGATTCCTGGTATTTCTCGAATTATGTATGATTTAACATCAAAGCCCCCAGGAACTACTGAGTGGGAGTAATAAACTTCTTGTTCTATTAAAGTACTGTGTGCAGTTTAAATTGATTAGAAACCATTCCCATTATTGACAAGCAGTACTGTGAAAAGAGTTGCTGGAGCAGCTGCATCTCATCTGAGTTCTCCACAGCAAAAACCTACGGCTTAAAAGTTGAGCTCTGGGGATAACCAAAAGGGACTGAAGAGTTTGTACGGGTAAATAGTCCACGCCTCATGGCCTGCATTCAGACAGATTGAGACTGTGTTTGCCTTTGCCTCGCTTAGTCTTTATGTATAAGCTCACTGTTACTATTGATGTCTCTGTGAAGATGTGTGCAAGGAGGTGACATGGGTCGTAGCCATGGGCTTCTGTCTCCTTGCCAGTTTCTCAGAACTGTTAGAAACACCATTATTCACTGGTGTGACTTACTGTGTGTATATACCTTTTGGGGCATCTGAGTTTTCCTGTAAGTAATCTTATATCTCCAAAGGTTGAGGAAGAGACGGACTTATTGGGTAAAGGTATTAGGTGGATAGTTCCAGCTACATTTTGCAATATACTGAAGCTGCAAAATGTAAACCCCTTTTAAAAGAAAAGCACCAGGAATTTGTTGAAGTACTTTAGGATTTCATGCTATCACAGCCATGGGAGGAAGAAGCTATGAATGATCTCAAGTGTTTATGAGTGGTCTTAAATGTTTTCGCACCGTGTTCCTCCGAGATGCCACGTTACTCATGTCAGCTGTACATTAGGCAAGAGCTTTCCCTCTCAGCTTTGTATTACCAGCTCCCACAGACTTGCACAGAAAGTGTCTGTTCCCTCCCAAGAAAAAACTCTCAGTGATTGTCTCTGGTGTGGTGCAGGTAGATTTCAAGAGGGGTGTTTTAATCTCTTGTTTGGCTAGAGGAGCAGCTCTGAGATCATGGAAGCCATGATGTATGCTCACAGTTTACCAGTGGGAGAGTTTTATCAGCCAGTAAAGAATTATAAAGTAAACTCTTAGAAATAATCTGTAGACATTGTACTGACTGCTCAGAAGTCTGTGACCATTCTTAATCCATGCAAGATATTTACCAAACCTTGCACTCCTTTCTACCAGTTGTAAGAGGATCAAGAATCAGTTTCTAACAGATTTTTTTTTTATAACATTCACATCGGTACATAACCAGTAGTAGACTTCAGTTCTGCAGCCACTTCTCTCAGCGTTCTGTCTAAGAATGTTTCCATGATCTTCTCTTACCAATTCCATCTCAGCTGCTGTCTCTTTCCTAGTTTAAAAGTTTTTTCTGTTAATCAAGTATAGAATTTTACTTGGGATTCAGTGTTAGATAAACAACAAAATGATACATGGTAGAAGTCGTCTTTGCATTCTAACTGGTCCTGAGGGTGGAATGCCACTGGACCAGCAAGGGAAGAGCTTCTGCCTATTGCAACAGATATTTGTACCCAAGACAAAGGAGTATTTGACAATTACAAACCTTGAAGCTCATTCTCTGTCCTGATGAGGTATTCATGGCCTTCTGGAAAGAGGATATGTTAGCGATCTGGTCTTCAGAGATTTGGAGTCATGTTATTTTACGACTAGAATAGACAACCTATATAATGCTTACCAACATGTGTCAGTGCACGTTTGTTTATATGAAAAAAAATTTCTAGCAAAAGTGTCTTGTGATTTTGGATTGAAGCAAATGATAGGAACCTGGGAAAATAGAATGATTTTCCCCGAACTGTGTCCTGTAGAACACTGCTCCACTGAGCTGGTCCTTGTAAAACAGGTGAAGTGGTCATATGAGTTTTGGGAAAACAAGCTCACTTGTCCTTTCATCTTGGAGACTCATGGAATACGTTACAGTCAAACTTCTGAGAAATTTTGCAGTTAAAAACCAGTGTTAAACTTTGCTTAATTAGTGTTTCTCCAAAATTTGTCAGTTAAACACCTTTCTATATAATCCTCCTTAATATATACTCTTAATATAATACTGGGGAAAAGTTTTCTCCAGAACACATCTTGACATCATATAGAATATCTAAACTTTCTGGAACTCAGAAATTTCCTTAAATTTGGGACCCAGTCTCCTTGTACACAGCACCTTCTGCTAGGCACCATATAGCGTTACTGAATACCTTCACAGTATTTTATCTGGGCTGCTGAGAAAAGTTCGGATTACACTTCCATTTCACAGTTAAGGAACACTTGCTATTTAGGAAGGGTTACTTAATGAGCTTCAGTATTAAATGTCAGATTTCTTTAGTCCCAGCTGTCCTTTCATTAAGTGTATTCTGACACCTAACGTAAATGTAGGGGATAGTAATTTTTTAACCAAGACTAGAAATGGTGGCTGCCTGGCTAATAGCATCACTAATTATCCCGGGCAGATCATGACTCCATTGCCAACCACCTATCTGAGACACCTCACGGTCTAATTAAGTATATTTTGTTTCTTTGTATGTATTAGGTAGAAGGAAGAAGACAGACCATTGAAAGCATCATTTATTCCTAAGATTGTCAGGCACAAAAAAATTCTCAACTGAATACCCAGTCCTTCCTTATGGGCTCATCTGTGATCATGAGCACTGTTAGAAATGACATACCCTGGCATAGTTTCTAAGACAGGTGTCTAGCTGTATCCCGGAGATAGGGTTACACTGTTTTCCAATTCTTTTTTGCCCTTTAATCTTGAGATAATCTACATGTAGCCAGATAAGCATCATGAGAGTTTGTTTTCTCACTGTGTTTGGGCTTAACCTCCTGACAGCCTGTTTACTGAGTACTTGACCTTAACATCTACAGAATGAGGGCATTCAGATGGGCAGGGCTGCCCATCTGTAGTGCTTTTCCCTGTCACTAAACAGCTGTGTGAATTTGGTCAAGTCATTTCTGTTTCTTTATAATTTGTGGCCACTGGATGAAAATATCAACAAATCCAGCTCTACTTATTTTATGCATAACAAGAAAAAGCATAGCAGGAGACAGAATCGAGAAACTGGATTTTTAAGTTCTTTTAACATCAGATATGACACAGTCAAAGGTAAACGTCAACATGCATTGTAAAATCAAATACGAATTAACTTTTTTTTTAAAGCAGCGGTATAGGTCAAGATTTGACCACTTGAGAATCTTCTACTGTGAGATGACACCTGGCAAATATCCATCAAAGTTTTCCTGGCATGGGAGGTGGGGGGCTCTCTACTGTGTTTTTGGAAAAGCTGACAGAATGTGCTTTGGCTTTGAGATGAATGAAGTCTCCTATCATCAGGTATATACAACTAGTTGTTAGGGGCAGGGGATAGACTCTAGGCCTTCTGATTCTCTACATGGAAGAAGTAATCTCTAAGGCCCTCCAGGCAAAGCAATAAAAGGACATTCTTGGCTGTTATCCCATTACTTTGAGAGGCTGAAGCGGGAGGATTGCTTGAGTCCAGGAGTTCCAGACCAACTCTTACCTTTATAAAAGGTCAACATAGTGAGACTTTGTCTCTACAAAAAATAATTTAAAAATTAGCCGAGTGTGGTGGCTCACAGCATGTAGTCCCAGCTACTTGGAAGGCTGAGGTAGGAGGATTGCCTGAGCCCAGGAGTTGGAGGTTGTGGTGAGCCATGGTTGCATCACTGTACTCCAGCCTGGGTGACAGAGTGAGACCCTGTCTCAAAAAACAAAACCAAAGGAAGGTCTCAGTGTGTAAGTGGCCATCAGGGATAGATGTACTTTCAAGGTGTTAATCTCCTTACATACAAGAAGTGAGTTTCTGGAGATAACCCTTTCAGAGGTTCTCTGACAACCTCATGCCCAATGTGATAACACTGCTTCTTCCCACTGTTTCACGTGACTCCTCACACCCCTGCCTCCAGAATTCTCATTGCTATGTGGTGAGGACACACCCTAGCTACTGCCTCAGGAATGCTCCTTCGTTGGCTCAAATCCAGAATGAAGTGAGGATTGAAAGACACGGGTTGGATGCCTCCACCCTTGGAATGTATCCCTTTGTCCCTACCGAGGTAGTTTAACCACATCTAATGATAGAGTGAAGAGATGTGAAATCCCCCAAGGTGTCAAGATGCTAACTCCTAACCCTAATCTAATGTACTGAAGAGGCCCAGGTGTTTCACCCAATTCCCACCTTTATAAAAGATCAGTGTTTCTTAACTCTGTGTGCCTTTTATTACATAATCTGAAGAGTTAAAAGATACAATGCCCAGTCCCCCAATTAAGTAAAATTAGAATCTGGGGGTAGAACTCAACCGTTTACAGTTTTAAGTCTCCCAGCTAGAATATATAGCTATTGAGGGCCATCCCTGGTCTCTCTTGTTATGGCTTAAAATCTTTGTCAAACCAATAAGTGAGAAAAGTAGGCAGCAGAGACTGTCTTACCAGAAGTCTCAGCAAAATTAGTTCCGATCCAAGGACTGGATTTTGAGACTGATTACACCTATACTGTGTTGTAGGTCAGACACTTCCAGGGTTTGTCTGGTAATATCTAGGACAGCTGACATGATTGTTCCCATGTTAAGATCTGGACAACAGCTGCACAGCCTTCTCTTTCAGCATTCTTTCCTACTCTTTTTGCTTTTCCTTCAAAGATGAGAAATCCAGCCCTATCCTGCAGCCACTGCTCCAATTCTGACTCCAGCTAAGTCATGAAACTGAGACCTAGCTGTTCCAGAATTCCTCTTCGAGCTGTGTCATCTGGGTGTCATTCTTTAGAGCACTAGAAATTAGCTACCTGTAACCCTTCATGAATTAGTCATTTGAGCAGCACCATCTTAATTTACTCACTAGGGTCTTGGTTCACTGGTGAACCCTGGAGCATCTTTCAACTTTGTTAGGGGCCTTGATAGCAAACTCGTGAAACTTTAGGGAGTCTGGCTATTGCTTGGATGTATTAAGTTCAATAGCTCCAAAATCCTGAGTTGCCCAGGAAGCCTAAATGTTGAGTGATCCAAATGGAGGATATACCTTTCAAGAACACAGATTTTTAAGGTGAGTAATTTTGTCTTTGCATCTTCTACAACCATTGTTACAATGTTGATATTAAATGAAGTGAATGTAAACCCCTTTTGAACATATTTTTATAAAGAAATATTTTGTTAATGGGAGTAAGTAGTGTAGTTATGAAGACACTATGTAATTGTTCATTGTATACTGCAGTGCCTATTTTGTGTTGTAACAACGTTGGCATAAAATAGCTTTGCTAAATTAATGTGCGATGACTTTAGTCTATTTTGTCTTCAGTATACTTCATAAAGGAGGAGACGATAACTTTTATAATTTATCATGATGCTTCATTGTTTATGAGAAGGTCCAAGAAGCTGGAGCAAAGAGGATGGACATGATCAGAATATGGGAAATAAGACCTTGCATCTGGTGGCAGGGGCTTCTGGATAATAAACATACCTTATTTCCTTTGCATATAAAGGAGGGTATTAGCATTTGGCCCAGAGTGTTAACAGTGGACATAATAGACATAAAACACCGGGTAGCTTTTTATTGAAACCATCTGCTAAAGGTGTGTGTGTACACATGCACTTTCAAAATTAAAGGCATATATATGTATATACTCACAGACTTATGTGACTTCTTGCATATTCATTTATATTTGATCAAATCTGTCATCTGTTTCCCAAAACATAAATTAACCTTTATTTGATACTTGAGTTGGGTCCTTTTAATTGTTTGGAACTGTGTTACCAGAGTTGATCAGACCCATTAAGATAAATGTATTGGTCATCAATAGGAAGATTAGAGGAAATAACCATGCTCAGAAACTAAATTCCTTAATTGCTTTCAGGCAGCTGCGTCACTGTGGTCTGTCTCCTTTCAGATCAGTGCTCTGGTCCTTCTGCCATCTGGGAAGACTATTTTACTCAACTGTGTATTTTGAAAACTTTTTACTGTTTTAACATAGCTAAAAATAAAGTATGAGTGAGGCTTTATCTTGAATTCCTACAATATCAAAACTGTCATTCTGCCTTTAAAAAATAATATTCCTTTGATCAAAAACTATATTTAACACTACAACTGTGTTTTTGTTTTGTTTTTTGTAGAGGTGGGGTTTTGCTCTGTTGCCCAGGCTGGTCTCGAACTCCTGGCCTCAAGTGATCCTCCTGCCTTGGCCTCCCAAAGGACTGGGATTACAGGCATGAGCCACTGTGTCTGGCCTAAAGTTTTTTCTTGGTGGATTATTAGGAATTACTCTAATGAGTTTATATAGATTAAGAAAAACAGGTAGGAATTCCACATTGACCCTCTGTTGTTAAATAGTGTGTCAAATTCTAATTATGAAATGCTTTTTTCATATTTCAGAATGCTATTTCATATGTGTATATTACTTTTCTTTTAGACAATATATAATCTGCTAAAACCTTAAAAAAAAAAAACTAATGTTAGAGAAAACTATTTTTCAATTTCCCACTTACTGTGACTACCTAAAATGGTAGAAGACACGAGAGCCTTTGTCAAGATGCCTTTATGTAATTGAGTTAGGATGATTGATATTTACTCTGAATAAGAAAAAGTTCCAGTGGGCTAAAAAAATTCTAACTAAGTGCAAGCAAATGTCATCTTTTGATTTTTTGGAAAGCAATTTGTTTCATTGTGGGTGGTGAGGATATAATGACTTGAACAATTTATGTATAGCGCTTTATTTTATTTGAGGGAGAAAGTACCAAGAATTACATGTGTCATGACTATTGCGTTCTCAGCAATCTTCTTAAAAATTACTGTGAAAAATTTCAAGCATACACACAAGCAGGATACTGCAATTCCTATTACTCAGATTCAAGAATTAGAATAATACTTTTCCTTAATGACTGAATTAACCATAGCAGACACAGTTGAGAGTTCCCAAAAGTTGGGGATTTTAAAATAAATAACATGACTTGGAATATTTATTTTCTTAATTCATTGGGTATGCTGCTGTCCAAGACTAATTTCTGTCAGATTTTTGCTTAAAGAGAAACTTAAGGCCTCACCATTGAACAAGAAACATTTTGATCTTTTTTACTTATGTTTCCTTGTTCTTGTCAGGCTCTTAAAGTACCTGATGTGAATTTCTTATAGAAATTCCCAAACTTTCTTTTGCAGTTTGCATCGTATAAAATTTTAAAAATAGTGTCTCTAGACTGAAATATAGCAGTTCAATTTATTAAGTAATAGTATGTTAAATCAACTTACAAAGTATTTATATCTTAACAACATAGTAGCCATTTGAAAAGAGATTATATATGAAAGAAAAAGTGCATTTTTTTTTTTTTGAGCCAGGGTCTCTGTCCAACAGGCTAGAGTGCAGTGGCATGATCACAGCTCACAATAGCCTCAACCTCCTAGGTTCAGGCGATCCTTCTGCCTCAACTGCCCAAGTAATTGACTCTAGAGGAGTATGCCACCACGCCTGACTAATTTTTTGATTTGTTGTAGAGATGAGGTCTCGCTATGTTGCCCAGTCTCATCTCGAACTCCCAGGCTCAGGCAAATCTCTTGCCTTGGCCATCTCAAACTCCCAGGCTCAGGCAATTCTCTTGCCTTGGCCTCTCAGGCTTGAGCCACTGGGCCCAGGCTTTTTTTGTTCTTAAATAACTAGAGTTAACTACCAATGGGATGCTTGCATCTGTTGAGCACTGAACAACTTATCAAGCTACTGCTACCCTTGTTTCCTGTTCTATGCTGATTTTTGCACCAGTTGAGCTTTTTATCAACAGCCGCTGAAAACCCAGCTTTGCAAAGATATGACATCATTGGAAGGAATGTAGCATGATCCTGTATTGAAACTGACCTATCACAAATTAGTAGTTCATTTTAGTTTCAGTGGCTTGGTGTGCCTTGGCACACAGTTTGAGAGCCAGTATATTTGTGTATCGCTGATTTTTTCTTTTTTCATCTTTGAAGGATACATCTTAGAATTGTGTCCTTAATATTGAAAGAGTTGTTTTTCCTGATTTTGACATCTAAGAGTTAGAATATTTTATTAAAATATAGGTATTTAAGAATCTGCGTCTTCTAGGAGTAGAGAAACAGGTGTACCATATATTACATAAAGTATACATGGAGAGAATGTGCCGAGATGCAAGTCTGAGGCAGACCTACATTCACTTTGGAGCTAGCTTTGTTGGGGAACTGTTACTATAGAGACTTAAAACTAAGCCATGTTTTTTAGACCTATATGATAGAAGTGAGTACTTTAATTTGTTGGATTTAGAAAATGTCAAATGTGCTATTTACAGATTTGTTTCTATATTGATTTATCTTTGTAAAACAAGAGGAAAGAGTCACCACTTAAAAAAAATTTTTTTTAATTAAGTAGACAGTGATGGCCATCCTTTGAATGTGTTTTTTTAGAGTTTAGGGATGTCATTCAGTAAGGAAATCAGCACTGCTCATGTTTGGAACTAAGCTGAATTTAAAAAACTTACTAGGGCCGGGCACAATGGCTCAAGCCTGTATCCCAGCACTTTGGGAGGCCGAGGCGAGAGGATTGCTGAGTCCAGGGGTTCAAGACCAGCCTGGGCAACTTGGTGAGACCTTGTCTCTACAATAAATAAAAAAATTAGCCATGCATGGTGGTGTGCACCTGAATTTCCAGCTGCTTGGAAGGCTGAAGCAGAAGGATTGCCTGAGCCCAGCAGATCGAGGCTGCAGTGGCCGTGAGCGTTCCACTGCACTCCAGCCTGGGCAACAGAGTAAGACTCTGACTCAAAAAAAAAACAACAAAAAACCTTACTAAAGACTCATAGCCATCTTTATATTTGAACTATTGATTTCTTTACCCTGAGTTCTAAAGTGGCCTATTATAGAAAATGTAAATTTTTCTCTCTGAGAGTTAGAAAAGAGAGTCTACTATGAAGTCTTTAGTGTATCAGGACATAGAATAAGATTCTGAGTTGAGTTGTTAGGTGTAGTTTGGGAGCCTATTTTATAAATAATATTTGTTCCAAATTCTCGTTACAACATTGGCCTAAAATTCAGTAAACTTATTTCTGACTCCAGCTCCACATGGCTGTGTCACCTTGGGGTAGGCACCGATCTCAGCACCAGTTAACTCGTGTGATGTAGGAATAATATTGCCTGTGAAGGTCAAATGAAGGAATGTATGAAGAATTGCTTTAGCTGTACATTATGGATGAGAATATGCTTTATGTAGCAAATGTTAGTGTCAGCATGATCTCTTACTTAAAACAGATGGCAGTGCAGAGGAAGTGAGGATGGAGGATTAATAATCCCATTGTGCTCAATTAGCTGGAACAAGTCAGATAAATGTACCCTGTGCCAGCTTCCCAGATTTCGAGGATGGGGTGGGGTCAGTTGCTTTGAACCATACGGGGACTTTGCATGCTTCTTTTTGAAATATGTGCCACTTGATATTAACCCTAATAGAACAGAACTCACTGGCTCCTGTCTCCTAATCTCCAACTTGGAAAGTGCAAAAACCAGATGTCCAGTTTCCTTTCTGTTCTGATTTTAGTGGTGTGTGCAATAAGGAAACATTTGTCTTCTCTGTCAATCTCGTGGTTGGGGGGAGAGAAGTTTGGGACAGTAATAGATGTGAGAAGTTGGCATGTGAAGGATTACAGAATAAAATATTCAGGGAGTAATTTGCATAAAATGTTCGGGGGCGGGGAGGGACACGTCAACCTCACATGATGTTCAAGGACTTTAATATTGCTTCTAGGATTGGAGCTGAGTCTTGGAAGCAGGCTATGGAGAAGTAGAAAGTATGGAGCATTTCAAGTAGGTGGAGGCCAGGAGTCAGAGTGAATAAACTTGGCGGTTTGGGAAGGAGGACTGGAGAACTGGTGCAGAAGTATGGAGGCTATGATTTGTCCGACAGCTTGGGTTGTGTCCAGTTGGAGCTATGTGCCAATGAGCCAGGAGAGCTCTGTGCCACACAGCTGTCCTTTAAGAAGGTGCCATCAGCCCTTTTTCTTGACTGTAGAGAAGATCTCCAGGATAAGCTATGGCGAGTCCCGTTGGCCACTTGAAAGTTTTTGCATGCCATTTGGATGGAGATAGTTCAACTGACATGATATGGATTGGAGAGAAAAATCTTTCTTAAAAGTAGGGCTTTTAAAGTCCTCCATGGCCTCACTTTTGACCACCAATCTGGCTTGACTTTGCCTTCTGCAGCCATGTTATCCCCTTGAAGCCCCCTTGTGCCCCTTGCCCTTTCACTTCTCATCTCCCCAGCCCTTGCTCGGGGTGCCGGTTCCCACTGCCCATGCCCACACTACAAACAAGTCAGCTTTCAGGAGGGAGGCTCCCCTGTGAGAATTTCCCAGTCCCTCCCATGTCTGTAGAATGGACTGTTCCTTCTCAAGCTCCCACTACCTATTGAGGAATTCTATGGCTGTTGATTATGTTTTGTTTACATTTATGCTCTTCTACCAAACTAAACTTTTTAAAGTCAGAGTCAATGATTTACTCATCTTCGAACTCTCAGCGTTCATAAAATGCAAATCTGAATAAATGAACAAGCTTATTTATGGTGAGGGATTAGATCAAATTCATTATCTATTTTTTTGAGTCAGGATCCCACTGTGTTGCCCAGGCTGGAGTGCGGTGGCATGATCACAGCTTACTTCAGCCTTCACGTCCTGGGATCAGGCGATCCTTCTGCTTCACCCTCCTGAGTAGCTGGGACTACAGGCATATGCTACCATGCCTGACTAATTATTTTACTTTCTGTAGAGATGAGGTCTAGCTATGTTGCATAGGCTGGTATTGCATTCTGGGCTCAAGCAATTTTCCTGCTTGACCTCCCAAAGTGTTGGGGTTACAGGAATGAGCCACTGCACTCAGCCCAAATTCATGATCTCTTTAAGGAGTTACATCTTTTTTAAAAAGCCCCTCAAGCAGAAGGCAAGGCTTATTTCAAAGGAATAGTTGTCTCATAGTAGAATTCCAAGCATTAGACACCCAAGTGAAAAAGCTGAACTTCGGCAGGACCAATCCTGCATGCTTGCCCCTGCACTTGAAATCACCAAATAGGAAATCACTCCTGTTTTTCTGTATGTGTAGCTTTAACTATTTGTGTTATAGCTCTAAGTACAATGCTGAGTTGGTTGGCTTGTGTGTTTGTGTTTGTTTTTGGTTTTAGTTTTTTTGAGTCAGAGCCAGGCTAGAGTGCAGTGGCATGCTCATGACCACTGCAGCCTCGACCTGCTGGGCTCAGGCAATCCTTCCACCCCAGCCTTCCAAGTAGCTGGAACCAAAGGCATGCAACACCATGCCCGGCTAATTTTTTGATTTACTGTAGAGGCGAGGTCTTACCATGTTGCTTAGGCTGGTCTCTAACCCCTGAGTTCAGGCAATCATCTCTTCTCCACCTCCCAAAGTTCTGGGGTTACAGGCGTGAGCCACTGTGCCCAGCCAGTTGGTTTGTTTTTAAACCTCTAGGTGAACGGTCTGATTCTTTGGCAAATTCTGTTTGGATTGTAAATTAAAATATGACTGCATAGAGAATAGCATGCAATTATTGGGGATTTGTCTAGTCTTATCTTTTAATGAGGTTGAGTATTTAAGGGCCTCCCTGACTGAACATCAGAATACCACAGAATTCAAAGAAGGGAGGTGATTGTCCTGACTTAGGTGGTCTGAACATTTCCATGGTGCCTGTGTCGACGCTGGTCAATTGGCAGTTCAGCTTTCATTTAGAAACTGTCCTCTTTAATTCTCTGGACGTTGTGTAAGTAGTACTCTGTCATAAAGATAAGCAGAGTTTTAGAAAAGAAGGGTAGGCAATTAAATCTCAGGATTTTAATGTTGCTTTTAAAATTAAATTTTATTTTATTATAGAGATATGGGGTACAAGTATGGATTAACTACACAAGTAGGCAGCATGCGGGTGAAGTCTGAGCCTCCAACTGGCCCTCACTCCCCCAGTATAGAACCAAATATCCTTTGTGTTGTTACATGCTCCCTCTCCCTCCCTCAATGTTGCTTTTTTAGCTTTTCTTGCAGCAGGAGTACACGATGTAGTTAATTATGAAAGTACAGAATAGTGGTAGTAATGAGATATATATATATTTTAAATATATCTAATGTGTTATTATTATCATTATTATTTTTGAGTTGGAGTCTCACTATGTCGCCTAGGCTGGAGTGCAGTGGCATGCTCATGGCCACTGCAGCCTCGACCTGCTGGGCTTAGGCGATCCTCCTGCCTCAGCCTTCCAAGTAGCTGAAACTACAGATGCGCGCCACCACGCCCAGCTAGTGCTTGTGATTTATTGTAGAGATGAGGTCTCACAAGTTGCCCAGGCTGGTCTCAAACCCCCGGACTCAGGCAGTCCTCTAGCCTTGGCCTCTCAAAGTGCTGGGATTACAGGCTGAGCCACTGCGCCTGGCCTGTTATTATTTTTATTTCAGTAGCTTTAGGGGTACAAATGGTTTTGGTCATAAGGATGTATTGTATAGTGGTAAAAAAAGTCTGGGCTTTAAGTGTACCTGACACCCCAATTAGTGCTTATTGTACCTGATAGGTGGTTTTTCATCCTTTCTCTCCTTCTCACCCTCCCCCTTCTGAGTCTCCAGTGTTGACTATACCATTTTCCTTGCCTTTGCAGATCCTTAGCTTAGCTCCTATTTGTAAATAAGAACATGTGGTATTTGGTTTTTCATTCCTGGAAAAGACATTATTTCATTCTTTTTGATGGCTGAATAGTATGCTATGGTGTGTGTGTGTGCGTGTGTGTGTGTGTGTGTGTGTGTGTGTATCACATTTTCATTATCCATTGATCAGTTGGTGGGCATTTAGGTGGATTCCATATCTTTGCAACTGTGAATTGTGCTGCGATAAACACACAGGTGCAGGTGTCTTTTGTATAATGACTTTTTTTCCTTGGGGTAGATACCAAGCAGTGGGATTCCTGGATCGATTGGTAGATCCACTTTTAGTTCTTTGAGAAACCGATGGGATTTATTTTTAAGGGCTGACATGCTGCTGAGTGGCCTGGTACATGTGACACAGATATAGGCTATATCAATTATGTGGTTGAATGTTAGAAGAGCGAGATTCATTACCCATCATAATAATTTAAACATTACAACATACACTTATGTTATTCAGTGAGGGGAAGGCAAATGTAACTTGACATTTATTACTCTCCAATTTACTGAAAGGTCATTCACAGCAGCAGTGACTGGGCACAGCACCTTTTCTGGGCTGGCACTGAGGCAGACTCCAGAGAGAACAAGGTTCTGAGCCTTGAGAAGGGTGTGTCAGGTTTGATTTTCTCCCTCACCATCTCCAACATACATACATACTTTTTTTTTGTTTGTTTTTTGAGTTGGAGTCTCACTCTGTTGCTCAGGCTGGAGTGCAGGTATTTGATCAAAGCTCACCGCAGCCTTGACTTCCTGGATTCAAGCAATCTTTCTTCCTCAACCTCCCGAGTAGCTGGGACTGCAAGCTTGCACCACCATGCCTGGCTAAATTTTTTTAATGTTTTGTCACCACCAAGCTTGGCTAATTTTTTTGATATTTTGTAGTTCTGGTCACCTCATTTCTTAGAACACATCGATAACCTGTTGTCCATGGAATAATGCCAGACTGCTTTACCTAGGACCTAACCATTTTTCCAGCTCCATCTTCTAACCTCCCCTGCCCCTTTTTTTTTGAGTCAGAGTCTCACTCTGTCGCACAGGCTGAAGTGCAGTGGCACTATCATGGCTCACCACAGCCTCGACCTCCTAGACTCAGGCCTTCCACCTCAGCCTTCCGAGTAACCGGGACTATAGGCGTGCACCACCATGCCTGGCTAATTTTCGTGTTTTTTTTTTTTTTTTTTTTTTGAGTTGAAGTCTCTGTCGCTCAGGCTGGAGTGCAGTGGCATGCTCATGGCCATCATGGCCTTGACCTGCTGGCCTTAGATGATCCTTCCACCTCAACCTTCCAAGTAGCCCCCAAGCTCAGGCAATCCTCTCGCCTCAACCTCCCAGAGTACTAGGATTACAGGCTGAGCCACCATGCCCAATCAATTTTTGTACTTTTTATAGAGGTGAGGTCTCAGTATGACCTTGAACTCCTGGGCTCAGGCAATTCTCCTGCCTTGGCCTCCCAAAGTGCTGGGATTACAGGCGTGAGCCACCACACCCAGCTAACCCCCTATTTTTCAGCACCACTGGGTATAAGGTGCTGGGCTGGTGAGTCCCAGGCATGACTCCTGTGATGGGGAGGAACTTGGCATTAGTATCCAAAAGAGCCAACCTGAGAGCAGGGAGGGATCCACAGATTATGCAATTTCCAATTGATACTAAATGAACAAAATGAGGCTGTAAGTGCTGAAAACTTGAGTGGCAGAGGGAAAAACGTCAGTTCAGTTTTGCAGTTAACGCAGTGGAACCCTGGACTCATAAAATCCATCATCCTGGCCTAATAATAATTTAGAAATAATGTTAAGGTTTACCTAAGAGTCCTCTTTGTACCCAGGAAGTCAAGGCTGCAGTGAGCCTTGATCATATACCTGCCCTCCAGCCTGGGCGACAAACTCAAAAAACAACAACAAAAAGTATGTCTGTATGTTGGAGATGGTGAGGGAGTCAGAAAATCTAACACCCCTCATATCTCCAGCTTCTCCTTCCTCCCCCTCCCCCACTCTACCACTGAGGCACAAAACTCCACCAGCTTCATTTCTGATTCTGCTTGGAAAGGAGTTCCTCTTTTAATTTGTTCCTTTTTGTCTTCATACTAGTATCCCAAATCAGCCTGCCTCTACTTAAAACACATTTGCAGTCCTGATAACTGAAAAAAAAAAGTGGTCAGGTTTTGTTGTTGTTTTTAAATCAAACAATTATCAGTCTTCTGGAACCTTGTGATTTCCTAGGAAAAACAAAAATAGGATGTACAAATTGGTGGGTGCAAGCTGCTGAAACTAATATAGTGTGACTTAGGTCCAATTATAAGGTTCCAGTGCTTCCGAGGTCTCTCCATCTGCCAGTAATGCCAGCCTAGTTATTTCTGCTCTCTGCTCTCTGTCTTAATGCCTGACTTTAGTTATAGAGCTGCACCTTATCTTGGTCACAGGGAAGGAAAGGCGTGGGAACAGATAGTGCGGTTGGCCCTAGAACACGGGGTTGAATTGCATAGGTCCACTTGTACATGGATTTTTTCTTTTCAAACGGAAAACACTGTCTTGGATGGAAAAATCGTCTTCCCTGGATGCAAAGTCCATGTAGACAAAAAGCTGGCTTTTCATATATACGGGTTCTGCGGGGCCCACTCACTGCAGGACTTGAGTACGCATGGACTTGGGTATGTGTAAAAAATACCCCGCCTATTTCTGAGGGGTGACTGTTTTATTTCTTGATAACTTCGGCCTAGACAGAGGTTGAGTGGGGGAGGAAATACTATTGGACTTAAGGTTATTTGAGGCTTACCTCTAGTTCATTCAGATTTTTGGAACATGAGACTTGGCAAGGACCCAGGAAAAGTTTTCTTTTGTCTCATCGAGTAACTAAGGCTCCAGCTGTGGAGAGACTGCATTGCTGGGTAAAGTTGGACCTGCCTGGAGAAATCCCACTTGGGACTCCGGTCTAGGGGCACTTCCCACTACATCAGACAGCTGTCAGCCCTGCAGATCCCGACGGTCAGAATAGACTCCCAGTCCGACCCCCGACCCCCCACCTGTGACTGAGCACCTCTTGCCATTGGCGGGTCTTGTCTATGTCCTGGTTCATTGTAGTATCATTTGTGTGTCTCTGCCCACTCCCATCAAATTTAGTTTTAAAATAAACCTATTCTGCTTTCCTTTTAGAAAGCAAGACCAGAGTCCTTTTAGCAGAGAGAGAGAACCTCCCTTGCAAAAACTTTTCTTCCTCCTTCGAGCTAATCTGTATCAGAGCATAGGGACTGAATTTTTAAAGATTATTTTATTTTAGACAAAGGGGTACATGTGCAGGTTTGCTGCACAGGCATATTGCCTGAGATTTGGGCTTCTATTGAGCCCATTACCCAGATGGTGAACATGGTACAGAATGGGTGGCTTTTCAACCCCTACCCACATAGGGACTGATTTTTCAATCGTAGAGGTATTTTTGGAAAGCAGAGTTGAACTTTTTACATGTTTGAAGAAAAGACCAATTTAATGCCTTCAAAAGTTAATTCATTTCTTCAGCCAACATTTGAATCCTAACATGGTTCTCAGATACTTTGATTCTGCTTTATATTTTAATCTATCTCTAGGCAGAGCTAAAAAGGAAGTGATGTTTCTTTTTTAAACTCAGGCAGCTTTTTGCTGGAGCCTCCTGGGATCTCAGCGGTAGGACTGGAAGTGGCAGAGATAAGTCAGGGGCAGTTCCCATAATTAGGGTTACAGAGAGGCAGGGTGGTTTGGTGGTTAAAAACACAAACTGTGGAGTCAGACAGACTTGGGAGAATTCCTACATGGTACATTTATCACAGCTAAGGAACCAACATGGGCGCAGTAGTAACTAAGGACATTTTATTCACAGTTTAGTAGATTTTCCCTAATGTTCCAGAATTCCATCCAGGATACACACTATAATGAGTTGTCATGTCTCCTCAGCCACCTCTCTTCTGTGACAGTTTCTAAGACTTGTTTTCTATTACCTTGACAGTTTTGAGTGGTCCTGGTCAGGTATTTTGTTGAATGTGCTTCCGTTTTTTTTTCTTTTTTATTGTTTTGTTGTAGTAGAATTCACGTACCATGAAATCCACCCATTGAAACTGTACAATTTGATGGTTTTAAGTATATTCATGGAGTTGTGTAACTATTACCACAATCAATTGTAGAACATTTCCATCACACCAAAAGAAAAACTTCATATCTATTAGTGGTGACTCACAATTTCTCCTCAAATTCCCCTTCCCTAGACAGCCACTATTCTACCTTCTATCTCAATGGATTTGCCTATTCTGGACATTTTATATAAATGGAATCCTACAATAAATAGTCTTTTGTGACTACTCTCACTGAGCATAAGGTTTTCAAGGTTCATCTTCATTGTACCAGTATTGCATCTACTTATTTATTTATTAATTTATTTTTAATTTAAAATTGTGGGGTACAATTAAGGGTTGGGTATACAAATATTCATTGTTCAGGTACCCTTGTTGATGAGGTGTGTCCCCCCCCTTCCCCAGGCAGATATCGACTACTTTTTTTTTTTTTTTTTTTTTTTTGTGTTGGAGTCTCACTTCGTCGCCCAGACTGGAGTGCGGTGGCCGGGAGCCTCGACCCACTGGGCTCCAGCGATCCTTCCGCCTCAGCCTTCCGAGTAGCTGGAACTACAGGCGCGCGCTACCACGCCCGGCTAATTTTTTGATTTATTGTAGAGATGAGGTCTTGCTTGCCCAGGCGGGTCTCGAACCCGTGGGCTCAGGCAATCCACTCACTGCAGCCTCCCAAAGGCACGGGATTACAGGCTGAGCCACCGAGCCTGGCTATGACTTTGTCTTGGTATTTACAAGGCAGTCAGAGCCACTAATGTGAGATAACATTGTTTTCATTTAATATTAAACATCTTGAACCTATTTTAGACAAAATTTAAATCCTAGTTTAACAATTGAATGCATCTTTCCATGAATGAATGCTTTTCCCATATTTCAGAACTCTTAAGAATAACCTGATTTTTATTTTCTTTGCAAAGATAATAATTCACAGAATATAAAAAATCCAAAGGAATAAAAAGATAAAATTAAAACTAAGCCTTTCTTTTGCCTTACTGCCCTTAGTGCCTAGTTTTCTTCCCCCAAAACATTTCCAGTTCCTAATCTAATTTATTTTTTGAGATTATTCCCTCTCTCTCAGAGTTTACATAGAAAATTACCAAACATTACATATTATGCATTGCTTAAAAAAAAAAAAAAAAAACTTTCCCCATGTAGAATAGAATTCTGTTTATATCATTTTAAATAGAACCGTCACACCCTTTTTAACGGTGCATAGGATTCCACTGAATGTATGAACATAATTAATTTGAAGCGAACCCAGTTAACAAGCATGCATATTATTTCCAATGCTGTTCTGAATTTTTTTCACATCTGTTATTTTGCTTGAATATGAAGAATGCAAAAAATGGGGAGTAGAATATCTGGTTTAAAAGATATGAGATTTTTAAAGTTTTGTAAATACTGGACAGTTGCAGTAGACAATATTTCAGTTTCTATTTCTTAAGGTGAGTGTAGGCATATAGATAAGTGTCTCTTTCCTCTACCCTTGCCTACAATATGCAGAATCAAACCCTTAGTTCTTTGTCCATATGATAGGCTAAAGCAGTATCTATTTGTAATTATTAACACTTACCTGTTTCTTAAATTAACTTTGGCATCTTACTGTGTTTAAAATCCAAATTCTATGAAATGTCAATATATATTGTCTTGAAAGAAGGTAATACTAGTAGCTTCAATATTCATATTTCCCCTTATCATTTACTAGAGAATCATTTTTCAACCTTCTCTATAGGCACATGTCTAAATATTTAGTGAAAGGTTGTGAACAGAAATATGTGTTGTGGTTTAAAAAACATATGTTCCTTCTCATGGCTTTTCTCTGTAATAATGACTAAAATTTGCACAAAATGAAAGGCGATAGAGCAACCATTTTTAATTATGGATAGAAGTCACATTTTTAAGGAAGGATAAACCACAATATTAGGTCTAGTCTGTTTTCATGAACAATATCTTATGAGATAGAAAAACAAACTACTATAACAGCTATTTTGTTCTAGCTACCATTTCTTTGGTACAGATCCAGAAGCTTCATCTATATTCTGACTAATATATACAAACTATATTGGGTAATTGATATTTTTAAATTGATTTGTAGATGCTATTATATATATAATAAGTGAAAGATCATATTATTTATGCAAAATTTTCTTCTCTAATTTTTAATCTTTTTAAAGACATACTTTTTTGTTTTATGTTGTCAAATTTATCATACAGCCTTTTTAAAAGAAATCTAGATATTGAATTATTCTTAAGAACATTCTCCTCCTCATTGAATACTTTTTAATTATTTTAGTTGTTTTGCATACATATTTTTTAATTCATCTTGCTGTTAAAGGCCTAATATCCAGGATCTACAAGGAACTCAAATATGCTGAAGGTGGGGGGGAGCAAAAAACAAAAAGTCACCCCTATTAAATAGTGAGCAAAATATATGACTACACATTTCTCAAAAGAAGACATACGAGCAGCCAACAGACACATGTAAAAAATGCGTGAGCCTGTAGTTCCAGCTACTGGAAGGCTGAGGCAGGATTGCTGGAGCCCAGCAGGTCGAGGCTGCGGTGGCCGGGAGCGGCCACTGCACTCCAGTCTGGGTGACAGAGTGAGACTCCAACTCAAAAAAAAAAAATGCTCAGCCTAAGTAATCATCAAAGAAATGCAAATCAAAACGAACTGAAATACCACCTAACTCCAGTCAGGATAGCCATCGTTAATAACTCAAAAAACAACAGATGTTGGAGAGGATGCAGAAAAGGGAACACTTCTACACTACTGGTGGGAGTGTCAACTAGTACAACCTCTGTGGAAAACAGTGTGATGATTTCTAAAAGATCTAAAAATTGACCTTCCATATGGCCCAGCAATCCCCCTTCTGGAAATAAACCTCGAGGAACTCAAATCATTCTACAAAAAAGATGTCTGCACGTGCTTATTTATTGTAGCATTATTCACAATAGCAAAACCATGGAACCAACTGTGCTATCCATCGAAAGTGGACTGGATAAAAAAAAAAGTGGTACATATACACAATGGAATCTTACTCAGCTATAAAGGACAAAATTTATGAACTTCGCAGCAAATTGGATGGATTTAGAGTCTATCATACTCTGATCTATCACAGAAACAAAGAACTGAGTACCACATGTTCTCACCCATAAGTGGAGCTGAACATTTATCATAATACTACATGAAAGAGATTGGCAGTAGTGGGCCACTGCTGAGGGAGAGAGGTGGCCATAACACTAATAAAGGCACCTGATCCCAAACCAGATAAAGTGAGCACAAATAGGAAGCTGAACTTCACCTGTATAAAGACCGCTTAAGTACCTAACCCTGAATTGTACCTCACATCTTTAAAATAAAAAGAGAAAACATAAATTTTGACTGTAAAATAAGCAATTTGCAATTAAAAGTGCTAGCCCAAAGTAAAAACAAATCAGATAAATTAGACATCATTAAGATTAAAAACTTATGTTTCTCATAAAAAGTGAGGGCAAGGACAAACCAGGAGAATATTTATATATTTTGGATAGATACTTGTATCTTGAATGTCTAAAGAACTTCAAAAATGTAGTTAAATGAAGACATACAGAAGAAATTAGATGAAGACAGGCAACCCAACAGATAAATGGACAAAAGACATTGAGTTACTTAATAAGAGGGAATATCAAATGTGTCATAAGTATATAAAAAATTCTTACCATCAGTACTCATCAAGGAAGTACAAATTAAAGCCATGATAAGATACTATCAACATTCACTAAAATAATTAACGTTTTAAGATGCTGACAATATAAAAATGTTGATGAGGATGTAGAGCAACTGACATTTTAACAAACTGCTTATAAGAATGTAAATTAGAAAACTAAAAAGAGGGAATCTCAAAAAATATTTTTTTAGAAGGCAGGCTCCTTGTAGAACAGGTTTCCCCTGCTAGGTAAGTATTCTAGGAAACCATTAGCGTCAGTGCATAAGTGTACCAGCTAGTGTTGTTATGAGAGGTTGCGTTTGGATTCAGTGAATTTTTTTTTTTTTTTTTTTGGTGGGGGAAGATTGTTTCAACACATCTGCTCATTTTTTTTTTTTTTTTTGAGTTGGAATCTCACTCTGTTACCCAGACTGGAGTGCAGTGGCATGCTCCCGGCCACCGCAGCCTCGACCTGCTGGGCTCTGGCGATCTTTCAACCTCAGCCTTCCAAGTAGCTGAAACTACAGGCGCGTGCTACCACGCCCAGCTAATTTTTTGATTTATTGTAGAGATGAGGTCTCACTGAGTTTCCCAGGCGGGTCTCGAACCTGCGGGCTCAGGCAATCCACTCATCTCAGCCTCCCAAAGCGTGAGATTACAGGCTGAGCCACTGAGCCCAGCTATGTCTGCCAATTTCATGATAGGTGATTTATGAGTGCACCTGCTCACACCACGCTGAGTGCTTAGCAGTTTTTGATAATAAATGACTTGATCCTCATGCTCTACCCTCCTTATTCACCCTATCTCATCCCAAGAGACTTTTTTTTTGCTTTCCTGAATGAAAAAAGTCCTCAAAGCTTCAAAGGAAAATGTTTTGCTGATGTGGAAGAGGTGAAACAAAAAACAGCAGAAGCACTACAAGGCACCAAAATTGACAAGTTCAAAAACTGTTTTTTTTTTAGCTATGGAGCAAACATCTCAATAGGTGTGAATATTTTGAGGTGACTGGAGTTTAAACATGTAAGAATAAATACACATGCATCTTCACTTTCTCAAACAGAATAACAGCCAAGAATTTTGTATCCCACAAAACTAAATTTCAAAAATGGAGTCCCTGCGCAGACAAGTAAATGCTAAGGAATTTGTCACCACAAGACCAGCTCTACAAAAAATACTGAAAGGATTTCTAAATACTGAAAGACAAGGTCGAAACACACCAGTAGAAGAACACTGGAAATCATAAAGTTCACAGGCCTTATGGAACACAAAGACAATAGAGAAAATAAAAAAGCAACAAGATAGCAACTAGTAAGATGAATAAAACAGTACTTTACATATCATTATTAACTCTAAACATAAATGGTTTCAGTGCCCCACTAAAATGATGTAGACTGGCAGAATGGGTAAAAATACACAACCCAAAAATCTACTGCCTTCAAGAGACTCCCCTAACTCAAAAGACTCCTATAAAGGTAAAGAGATGAGCAAAAATATCCCATACAAATGAAAATCAAAAGCAAGCAGGAGTAGCCATTCTCATTTTAGAACACAGACTTTAAATTAGCAACAGTATATAAAAAAAAAAAGACAAATGTGGCTATTATATAATGATAAAGGTATTGATTCAAAAAGAAGACATAATACTTTTAAATATATATGTGCCTAATTCAACAGCACATAAAAGAAAATACCCCACGAGCAAGTGGATTTTATCCCAGGGATGCAAGGGTGTTTCAACAAATGCAAGTCAATAAACATGATTCACTACATTAACAGAATTAAAAACAAAAGTTATGTGATAATTTCAGTAGATGCAGAAAAAACACTTGATAAAATCCAGTATCCTTAAGAATAAAAACCATCAGCAAAATAGGCATAGAGAAAACATTCCTCAAAATAAAAAATAAAATAAAGTAAAATAAAATAAAATAAAGCCATACACCACAAACCCACAGCCAATGTTATCCTGAATGCAGAAAAGTTGAACAAATTTCCTCTTAGAAATGGAACAAAGTGAGGATGCCCAATTTTACCATTCTTATTCAACATAGTACTGGAAGTTCTATCCAGAGCAATCAGACAAGAAAAACAAATAAAGCTTATCCAAATTGGAAAAGAAGAAATCAAACTATCTCTGTATGTTGATAATATGATTTTATATTTAAATAAAATATTTTAAAAGAATCCTAAAGACTCATGGACTTGATAAATGAATTTGATAAAGTTTGGATGCAAAATCAACACACACAAATCAGTAGTATTGCTATCCAGCAATAGTGACCAAGCTGAGAATCAAACCAAAAATCAAACCATCTACAGTTGCAGCCAAAAAGCTAAAATACCTGGGAATATATTTAACTAAGGAAGTTAAATATATCTACAAGGAAAACTACAAAAATCTGATGAAAGAAGCTGCAGAGGACACAATCAAATGGCAAAACATCTCATGCTCATGGGTTGAAAGAATCAGCATTGTTGAAAATAACCATATTACCTAAAATAATCTATAGAGTCAATGCAATCCCTAGCAAACTATCAGTATCATTTTTTACATAATTAGTAAAAACAATCCTAAAATTTATATGGAAACAAGAAAGAGCCACAATAGCCAAAGCAATTTTAAGCAAAAATGACAAAATTGGAGGCATCACATTACCTGATGTCAAATTATGCTACAAGGTTGTGGTAACCAAAAGAGCATGGTACAAGAGCAGACACATGGACCAATGGAACTGAATAGAGAATACAGAAATAAACCCAAATATCTATAACTAACTGATCTTTAACAAACAGACAAAAACATACACTGGGGAAAGGACAACCTATTCAGCAAATGGTGCTGGAAAAATTGAATAGTCACATGCAGAAAAAAGAAACTTGATCCCTATCTCTCCCCATGTACAAAAACTAACTCAAGATGGATTAAGACAAAAAATTTAGTCCTGAAACCATACAAATCTTAGAAGAAAATCAAGAAGAAACTCTTCTGGACATCAGTCTAGGCAAATAATTTGTGATTAAACCCCCAAAAGCACATGCAACAAAAACCAAAATAAAATGTGGAACTTAATTAAATTAAAAATCTTCTGTACAGCAAAAGAAATAATCAACAGAGCTAATAGGCAGCCTACAGAATGGGAGAAGGTATTTGCAAACTATATATCTGATAAAAGACTAATATCCAGACTCTACAAAGAACTGAAACAAATCAGCAAGAAAAAAGCAAATAATTCCAATAAAACGTGGGCAAATGACATGAATAGACATCTCTCAAAAGAAGATATATTAATGGCCAACAAACATATGAAAAAATGCTCACCATCACTCATAATTAGGGAAATGCAAATGAGGGAGGGAGAGAAAGAGGAAAGAAGAAGGGAGGAAGGAAGGAAAGAAGGAAGGAAGGAAGGAGGGAAGGAAGGAAGGAGGGATTAGTAACTGTGAGGTGATGAATATTCTAATGATTTTAAGCATAGTGATTATTTCACAATGTATACATATATCAAAACATCAAGTTCTTCATCTGAAATGTATACAATTCCTCTTTGTCAACTATACTTCAATAAAGCGGAAAAAATCACAGATGGACATACAGTGTATAAACTAACAGATGGAATATAAATGGCATTACAATTTTTATGGGGGACTGATTAGTGAATAAATCTAAGACTCTGAAGAAAGGCCAAGATAGTCAACTGAAGACATCACATGATTGCCACTCTCAGCAAAGGAACCTGTATGGAGGAGCAGACCTGGGGCTTTGAGGGACAGCCTGAAAACCCAAGCTGAGTTCTATTGAACAGTCACCTGGGGATGTGGAAGATGAACAGTTCCAAACTCTAGAAGTAGCCCTGGCACACGGTTAGGCAACTGCCATTGGGGAAGGAAGGAGTGAATGAAGTCAATTGCTTTTCTTCTCTACACACCCAACAAAAACCCCTGCCATCCCAGCCAAGGGAGAGACAGTCCAGGTCCTCCACCAACACCCCTCCCACACCAGCTAGGTGCAGAGAGTACTTATTTCTCATTCTATTAGTATTAGAACAGAGAAGTGTTTATGCTATCTTGTACTGCACCTAAATCAGGACAGAAGCAGATTATCACTCCTTAACCCCTCCCCACCCCCAAGATCAAGCCTGGAGGACTAGCCTGGGTTTTAGCTAGTAGGGCATGACAGATATATGCGAGTTTTATTTTTGTTTTTTAATGATCAACAACTGTTCTGATTAGTCACAAAATCTGTTTCAATGGGTCAATACCTGAGGTGTTTTGTTTGTTAAATATTTTCAAAATAATCCCATCCAATGACCTTGTCTAGCCTATATTACTTAGGGTAGTTCTTTCTTGAATTTTATGGTTTAGAATCATATACTTCATAGTCATCTGAAATGGTCGTTGTGATTTTGTTTCTCATTTTTATTCTTATATGAGGAAAGATTCAAAACATTATACTCCATTATGTTTCAACTGGAAAGCCTAGATATGATTTTATAGAATTTATTTTTAGACAAGATAAAAATAGAAATACCTTTTTCTCTTGTGCTCTACAATCTATAAAAGTCAGTGTTGGTAATATATTAACTATTTTTCCATAAAATTACAGATAGTTAGTTCAGTAGTGCAACTTAATACAATTGTGCAGTAATAAAATTCAACATGGTAATCCAATCAAATACTCCTTTTAAGCATCTACTAAAAGGCAAACCTTTCAAACTTCCAAAAAAATAATAGCTACTTTCTTTATCACTATAACCTATGCTATCCTTAATCACTTCAGACAAGTTAACCTTCCTTTTCTATGAATTTCATTTATGCTTACTGGCCTTCACCATTCATTTATAACTATTATTTTGGCCAGAAATCTGTTTACTTGTTTAATTCTATTTTCTTTTCTTTTCTTTTTTTCCTGCTTACAAAATGTTCAGGGAAAAAGTTCCACTCTCATTAAAGAGTTGAGAGTCGAATCAAGTCAAGTTAAAGGACTTGCTATGTAAGGAGGTCAGGAATACAATGAAATTTTTTAGATGCATTTCTTGTGATGACAATGTAAAGTAACAAGCACTTGTTTCACATTTTATTAGTATTAGAACGGAGAAGTGTTTACGTTGTCTTGTACTGCACCTTGCGAGGTCCCAGAACTAGTCTTGCCATTAGATTTCCCTTGTATAAGGTGAGAAATGGAAATAAGGTCAAGGCGATCTATTCTTAGTCATAAGGGGACTGTAGAGGACAGATACAAAAACAAATAGTAGGAATGAAACATGACTGAGGTCCAGGTTTGAGGGATTTATTTTCAGTAGCCATACTAATGTAGGATAGTTTGTTAATAGTTAAGAAAATAACAATACCTTTTTTACCCTTCTTTGTGCCTATAGATACTATTCACACAATAGACAATAACAAAAATGTGTTAAATCAAGAAGTAAATTTTGCTCATATGCTTGTAAATGGATTTTCTAAATTAATGTAGATGTCAATATTTAATCAATATTGCTTATTTCTAAAATTCACATCAGAATTCATTTTGGACTCATTTAAAAATATCATACTCAAATATATATTTATTGCAAATATTAATCAGTTTATTTATACTGTTCATCATTGTGGTAATTAAAATACTGATGAAGTCTATTCAAGTTTTTTCTTTTGGAAATGTAATTCCTATCCTGACTCTATTAAACAAATCTATTGTTCATTATGGTCAAAGCATTTTTTTTTTACAAAATACAAATATTAAAATTTATTAGTGAAATATGATTAAATTAATTATTAGGACCCTCATTTCATACATTTCGCAACCTCTAAAATCCAGCAAAATATTCAAAAGTGGAAGAAAAACTGTAAACAAAATAAATAGAAAATGTTTTGAATCCTATTTAATGGTTTATTTACATTTTACAATATTTAAAATTGACATTTTAGATATAACCCATAA
>CAUYQG010248137.1:0-29812 GCA_963574415.1 Tarsius wallacei
TGACACTAATTAAATTCAGTAAATGACGATGAGGAAAACAGAGAAGGGACCTGGCCCAAACCAGCAGCTAGTGAGAGATGGAGGAAGGGACCCCAGGAAAGGACCCTGGGCGCTCAGGCTAAAGCAGTCACTCCTCTTAACACCCCGGGGGGTCGCCCTCCCTTCCTCTTCCCCTTGATCCTGTCCTGCAGGATCACGCCAGGCCAGGGGGCAAAAAGGAGGAATTCACACAGAGAGTGGCGCTCAGTGTCCCCGAGGGGCTCAGCCCAGCCATCTCAGATGTGGGTGGGGCTGGGGCAGGGCGGTGTAACATCGCATCTCTGCCAACACAGCCCTGCACACAGGGGTGCTTAATAACTGTACGAGCCCCACCCCTCGGCTCTCTGAGGTGTGTCCTTGGACCGGCCCAACCAGAGCTCTGCTTCTCACCCCTCGATTGCCCATGGTGCCACTTGAAGGCAGGGTAGGGGACCATCACAACTTGGTGGCTGCACCTTGAAACTGGAGGTGATGGTTGTGGGTTTCAGGTACCTCTCTTCCTCTCCAAGGGACACCTGAATCAGGGGAATGGCTGCAGGGCCCAGGCAGCCCCTTGGGACAAATGGAAACAATCCATCTCCCAACTCAGTCTCCCCACCTCTATGGTGGGGATCACAGCGTCCAAGGGTGACGGTCAGGGAGGTCATTAGAAGATATCTTCTGAAGTTGACAATGAGAAGAACCAATGAGATGATGATGCCCAACTAGGACAGGAGTATGGTGGGGGCTGCAGGAGTGACAAGAGTCAAATCAGGAGTGTGCACCATATGTCCATTTTGCAGAAGAGGAAGCCCAAGCCAGGAGATGTGAATCTACCTCCCCAAGAGGCCAAAAACACCCAGGTCCACCCACAGAGCCGGGGATGCGGCTGTCTCAGGGACATTTCCTGCAGGTGACAAACCGTTACTGAGCCCTGCAAGGTGCCGGGGGAGCAGGTGTATCTGCCAACCCAGCTCTGACCTTGGCCTTGGCTATGGACATGGGGGAGCTCTGAGGAGAGGAGCGACAGGTAGGCTGTGCATGTGTTGGGACACTCTCTCCCATGCCTGGGTGGAAGGCGGGTTGGAGGTGGGGTTGGGGGAGAGACCCCAGCTAGGTGGTCCAGCAATTGTCTGAATCCCAGCAGGAGGGTGTGGGAGTCCTGAGGGACGGCTCCAGGTATAACTCAGGCATCGAACAGAAGTGGGTGCTATAACCAGATCACATGGGGACTCAATTATGGGCCCAGAGTGGCTGCAGTCAATCACCAGGATGAGCCGGCATAGCCAGATCGTCGGCGTCACGCTGTCCTTGGAAGGCAGGAATATGGGCTGCGAGAACAGACGTCATCAGCCTGGGGCTGGGGGCTGCAGAGTCAGATGTGCCTCATCCAACCAGGGGAGGGCACCCTCTAGCCACCCCTCCCTGCTCCCTCTGCCTGCTGCCAGCTTCTGGACAGCCCTCGAGGGGACTGAGGTGGCTCCCAGATCCCTGGACACAGGGAGCTGAGGCCCTGAGGAACTCCCGCTCCTGTGTCCTTGGAAGAGAAACCAGAAATCACAGCCTGACCCATCACACCCTCTACAGTCCCCATGCCCTGTGGGGATGGTCCTGTCTCCCCTCCCATCTCTGCTCCCCCCGCCCCCACCCCATGTCTCCTGACAGGACGCTGGTCTCCACTGCTCCCTGCTCCTGGCAGCGGCTCTGTCTTGGTCTGCAGCCACTCAGCGATGGTTCCTGCCACCCCTCCCATAGCCACAACTTCTCAACAACAGGGGACTGGGACGCCATGGGGACAGCATAGATCCTGAGCCCTGCTTCACCCTCAGGACATTCGCCATCCCAACGACAGGCAAGACAAAGGAAGCCTGCTCCAATGGGTCAGGAATTTAGCTTATGGTGGGGCTTGTCTGCTCACTCACCCTCCATGACCACCCTGCCCTGGCCTGTGCCACTGCCCGAATGTTACTGCATCCCCAGGACAGAGCACCCTTGGGAGAAGGACTGGTTCTGGCCCCTGCATGCAGACGACCCTGGAGAATGGGGATGGAAACCCAAGGTCTTTGCTCTACCCTGGCCTGGCGCCCCCTTAGGACTGATGTCCTGCCACCTCCTGCTGCCCCTCGTGCCGGGAACCCAGCTGCCCCCACTGCCTGAATCGCCCTTCCCACTTCCTCCCCAAGATGCCCCTGGACACTGGCCTCCGCCAGCAACTGCCCAAACACCTCAGTGTTCAGGCTGCACCAAACTGTTCAGGCTGCCCTAAACCACGGTGCTCGGAAGACTCATCACACCTGCACTTGACGGGGGCTCTCTTCCCAAACCTTCTGGTATAAAGATACGGTTGGATGGCTCTAGGTCCATCCCTGATTTCTGCTGAGAACTCTTGGGTGTTTGTAAGTTTAAGTAAAAAAGATCATCCATTCACTTGACCACGTAAGTTTAGAATCCACAATAATGTGGACAAAGGCTGGACTCAGTCTGACCTTACACTGATGCAAGGGTTTTCTCAGCAAAGTAACTGTAAACAATTGAAGCTTTAGCAGTCCTATTAGACACTCCAATGGGCTGATTGAACGCCTGTCTGATTGCTCAGCGACTTCAACTCATTTCCAAGCAGTTGGGGGGATTTCCTGGCCAAAAATAACAAGAAAGTAACAAGATGTGTGTTACTACAAGATCAAAGGGACCTCTCTGGACCTCGGTTTCCTCCCCTCTGACTTGGGGATGGCAGCCCCTCCCCTTGGGGCCTCCTGATCCTGAGGGTGGTCCTGGTGGCCACCATCCGACAGGGGACTCAGAGTCCCATCTGCCGATGCTTCCCCTCTCCAGGTGCCACCAGCCCTCCCCCGTACCCTGGCCCACCTGCCTCCCCTGGGTACAGCAAGAGGAACAGCAGGACCTGTCCTGTAGGGTGGTGGTGAGATCAAAGCGTTGAGAACAGCCTGGCACCTAGCAAGCTCCACGCAGGAGAGGAACTACTCATCACTGACATGACACAGACAGGCACCCAGCGGAATGATGACATGTGATGATAAACGAATTAAACTCCTTAAAGACATCCACATCTAGTATAATGGTCTTCTGTGAGCACGAGAAGGGACACCATCATCCCAGGCAGGGAGGGACAGCCCAGAGGTGCACTAGGACAGCATGTTCCAGAAGACAGGCTTCCACTGCTAGCCCCCTGGGAGTGGCTGGGAGTCATGCATGCATGGGCCACATCGATCAGGCTAGGATATCCAGAGTCTGCAGGTGGGTGCTGGAGTCCCAGGGAGTTTCCACACCCAGGAAGAACATGGGGCACCATAACTGGAGTCCCTGGAGGCTGGGGTTATATGGGCTGAGGGCCCCTTGACCAGAAGCTTCTGATTTCTGCAAAGTACCTCTTCTGCAGAACTGTCTGGGAGGGTCATGACCCCCATCCTGTGTGATCCTCACTCTTCCCTGTCAGGCTGCTGGATGCCAGACCCACCTTAAGCTCAGCCCTCGCCAAGACCCTCCAGGCGCTTGGAGGGAAGACACAAAGCTCTAGGCTTTGGAGGTGAGGACAGCCCCTGCTAGGCTCAAGAGGAAGTTCCTGGGGTATTTTAAATCTCAATACCTGTGCCCCCCACATGTTCCCTCTGACTCCAGAAACAGCAGGAGTGCGGCCCAGAGACCTGAGGTCAAATCCCAATCCTGCCACTCACAGGCTGTAAAGACCCTGACAAGTTAAGTTACTCAAACTCCCTGAGGCTCGGTTTTCCTCATCTGTAGGACAGGGACCCCACCAGGTGCTGAAGGTGACTCCCTGCAGAGAGGCCTGAGCCCCGGGCCAGTTCTTTTTCTGTCCAACAGAAACACCTGCTCCTGGCCTATGTCCCTCTTCTTCTCACTGTGTGTCAGCAGCCCCCTGACCCCCTGCTCCCAATCCCTCTCCTCTGAACTCCAACTCTGTGTGTGACATCCCAGCTGGACACCTCACCTCCCCTTCAAGATGGGACCACCTTCTGGGCAATGGGGCTCCAGTCATCTGCACTAATCCAAACTAATACGTGCTCCAAGTATAAGACACACATGGGGTTTCAAACACTATGGAAAGAAGTAAAATATCTCAGAGACGAGGTCTTGCTGGTCTCGAACTCCTGGGCTCAAGTGGTTCTCCCGCCTCAGCCTACTAAAGTACTGGGATTATAGGTGTGAGCCACCATGCCTAGCCAAATAGCTCATTAATATATAATATTAATATTTTAAAAATTGACTATTGTTGAAATGATAATACTTTGGACATATTGAGTTATATAACACTACATAAAACATACAACTGTTAAAATTAAATTCATCCACCAAAATTTCATTGGTTTCTTTTTACTTATTTTTTTGTGGCTATTAGAAGATTTAAACTTACGCGGCTCCCATGATACTTCAGTTGGACAGTGCTGTTCTATAGGAATGTTTTAAATTTAAGACAAAAGCCATGGACTTCCACTTCAGTTGAGGAAGCAGAAGGGAAACACTTGCACTCCATGGTCACATCAAGACACATCCAGACAAAATAAAAATCACAGCCATCACCAGGAGTGAAGGATACAAGAAAACCTTGAAGGACCAAGTTCCAGCAAGAAAGGACACGCAATTGACAAACAGAGAGGGGAGCATCTCACCTGGGCGGGTTTGGGTCTAAGCACAGGCGCACACTGCACACAGATCCTGGTTGCCCAAGATGGAGACCCTGGCAGGTTGCGGTCAGCCAAGACGCCACGGAACAGCTGGGCTCTCTCAAACCGGAGTGAATGGGTGATGGCACAAACACTTTGAAAACAGCTAGGCAGTTTCCCACCAAATCACACACAGACCTGTGTCCTCTGACCCAGCAATTTCACTCTTAGGTATTTATACGAGAGAAACGAAAAACCGTGTCCTCGGAATGTCCTGTGCATGAAAATTCAGAGCAGCTTCATTTATAATAGCCAAAGAGTGAAAACCACCTGAATATCCATCACCTGGAGGGTGGACAAACATACTATGGCACTCCCCCATGTCACGGGATGCCACTGAGCAACATGAAAGAATGAACAACGAACACGCAACAACACGGAACAGCCTCACCAGCACAACGTGGAATGAACAGAGAGAGATGAGAAGGGGACATACGGCAGGACTCCCTGGACACACAGCTCCAGACCACAAAGCTAAGCCAGGGTGACAGAAAACAGAACAGGGGCTACTCTGGGGGAAGGATCGACTGGGCAGGCTCACAAGAGAATCTCTGAGGTGAAGGGAGTGTTCTGTATCTTGACGGGAGTGTAAGTTGCTTGGGTATATACACCTGTCACAACTCAGCCGACAGTACCATTAAGATCTGTGAACTTCGACGTATGCAAATTTTATCTTAAATTTTTAAAAATATATATGTTTCTTAAAGGGCAAGAGCTGCAGCTCCAACCCTCACTGAAAGGCAGAGCCAAGGGGACAGCTGGGGGAGTCCCCCCTCCCCCGTGCAGAGACCCATGCCCTCCCCAAGGGCAGCATTAATAGCTCCCAGTTTTGATGGCTTCACGGCTAACTTGTTTCATTTGGAATGGAATCAATATTCCTAGTTATGTCAATTAGATCTAAAAAATAAGGTGCTGTTTCTAGGAGGGCACACAGAAACGGAATCAGGATCAGCAGGATTTCTGGGTGAGCTGAATAAAGTGCTGGAACCCACAGGGGCTGTTATGTCAGTAAAACGCCACGGTCCTCACTGATGATCAACAGGACATTACAGACCTGTGTTTTTGCTTCTCTGACACATGTGAAAAGCACCTGAAACCGTGCTGAGAAGGGGGAGTTGGCTGAGAAAGACAGAGGACGTCACAAAACCTCACCCAGGCCCCGAGAGACGCACACGTGGCGCCTGCAGTGAGCAAACTCAGAGCAGGCACCGGTCGCCTGTCGCCTGTGGCAGTTGCACAAGTGCAAGCCCTTCCTGCCTTCTGCCGAGACCTCTCAGGAGCATCCTGGAGAAACCCCAAGCTCGGCCCAGATGAGCGGGGAACCAGAGACTCCCGAGGGCCAAACTCGAGTTGCTGGGATGAGCAGGGGCCCGTGGGAGACTATGCAGTCCCCAGAGGCAGCCGATGCTCTTTCCCCCACATCTGGGGAGACACCATACCTCCAGCGTGCAGTGAGATAACAGGAAAGGGGTGAGGAATAGGGGGTTGGACACACCTGAGCTCTGTTTGAGGATGGGTGGGGTGGCATCCTCACCTGAGTCCTCATATGTCACCTTGCAAAGTTGCCGTGTTGTCATGAAATTTAAATAAGACACAGGGAGCACCGCGCACCAGCCAACACCAGCATTCTCCCCTGCACCTCCCAGGAGTTTCCCACACGAGGGCTGCAGCGTTTGTGAACACAGTGGGGCCCTGGGAAGGAGGTGACGAAGGAGACGCTGGAGCCAAGTCCTGGAGGGTAAGTAGGATTTCCAGAGGTGGGGGGATGCCACGGGACACCCAGCCTGTCCTGGGTGTCTCTCAGCAAGAGACCAGCAGAAGACATGGCTACAGGGCACAGGTGGGAGCAGGGCTGGGGAGGGCGGGGAGTGGGTCTGAAGGCAGCAAAGGTCACCCCAGGGAGGATGGATCTGATGCCTTAGGCAGAGGGAGTCGAGAGGAGGTGGGAGCCCAGCAGCCCAGTGACAGGAGATGGACAAGAGGCTGCATGTGGAGGCAAGAAGGTCGGGGGAGGCTGCAGGCGATCAAGGAGACAGAGGAGGCATGGAGAGAAGGACAGATGAGACTTGGTGGGGCTCTAGGTAGGGGCTTAAGCAGGACAGTGACATAAGCCCAGAAAAACCCAGTAGGAGCCCAGAGTTAGGCAGTGAGGAGGAAGACATGACAAAGATAACATCTCGTCCTCTAGCCAGGGGCCAGTCGAGTAGGGATCCTGGGCAAGCCACTGCCACTCTGAGCCTCAGTTTCCCCATCTGTAAAAATGTAAAACACAGACATGCTTGAGACTCGTCAACTGCCTCCAGCACCATGCAAATGTTAGATCTCTAGGAAATTATTCACGCCTCCTCCTGGCAAGAGGGCCTGATCCTGCAGCCGTGGGCGGGCAGGCGTGCTCCCCACCCTCCGGCCGGCTTCATTATGCCCACACGCCAAACAGGAAATGTGCCCTCCAATTCCGCCGGCAAGCCTGTACCCAGCGCACCACCGCGTCTCTAATTACCAGCATTAGCATTTCTAATCTTCCGCCCGCCTGCTGCGAGCCACATCACAGGCATCCCTTGTCCGCTCTGTCCTCGTGTTAATAAGCCCGAATAATGAGCCCTCACTGCCCGCAGGGCCCAACAAGACAGAGGGGTATTTTAATTTCACATTTTTGGGGTCTCAAGTTATGAAGCAGACCTGGAAGGAGGCAGGTGCAACCCCAGGGGGCTGAAGGGCCCGCTAAGAAATAGAGGGCAGGGAATGGAGAAAGCGGCTACCAGACTTCGGTGGATAAACAGACATCCCTGGGAGGGAGAAGCCACGCGGACACGCCTCAGTTTCCCCATCTAGAAAACGAAGGCACTGAATGAAGAGATGGACCAGCCCTAGCAGCGGGGACCTTCTAAAGCCCAGGTCAGTTGGGTTGACCGAGGACAATGTGGTCGAGACGCGGGCCTGGAGGTGGGCTCTGGACCCATGTGGGCAAAAGCAGACAGACGAGACAGGCACAGGGCAGAGGCATCAACCCACCTGCAGGGTACCCAAGGCTTGGGCTGGGGCTGGGGGTGAGTGGGCAACCTACTGTCATTTCATGAAATTTATTTATTTATTTAGAGTCAGAGTCTCACTCTGTTGCCCAGGCTGGAGTGAAGTGTCACCAACACAGCTTATTGCAGTCTCAACCTCCTGGGCTCTGGTGACCCTTCAGCCTCAGCCTCCTGAGTAGCTAGGACTACAGGCATGTGTCACCATGCCTTGCTAATTCTTTTTTAAAATTTAATTTTTTTTATTTTAATGATGTGGGGTACGATTCAGGGCCAGGTATACAAATATTCATTATGTAGGTACCCTTGTTGATGAGGGGTGGCCCCCCGACCACTGCCCAGCAATTTCTCACTACCAGGCTAATTCTTTTGATTTGATTTGATTTTTTATAGAGACAAGGTCGTGCTATGTTGCCCAGGCTAGTCTTGAACTCTTGGGTTCCAGTGATCCTCTCGCCTTAGCCTCCCAAAGTGGGATTACAGGTGTGCGCCACCGTATCCGGCCAGAATTTAATTTTAATTTGCATTAACACATCAACTTTTTAACATCCTGACTTGCTCCAATTTGTATTTGTAGAATGAGGAGAGGGATTAGTAAACAGCAATACCCCCATACTCACCGCATCCCTGCGGTGTGCCATGCAGTCCTGATTTTATTGAACCTTCCTTCAGGAATCATACGTGTGCAGGAATTCCTCCATTGAAGAAGGCACTGATGTGCTGCTTTTGAACCAGCTGGCATTCAACCTCTGGTCCTCTAGGACCAGAGGTTGAATGACCTGCCCAAGACCACCCAGCTACAAGCTGGTGACACAGAGATGCCAGAGGTCCTGGCTGAGCTGCCCCAGGGAGCTGCCTGCTGCTGGGCATGTGTCGCAGGCTCTGGGTGGTGAATTCAGCCAGCTGTGCCTTTCTGGGGTCGTCTACCCAGGAGGGGGTCAGGCCAGTCTGCCCCTTTGGGGCCCCCTCAAGTAACTGTACTGTGTGCCTGCTAAGTGCTGGTCACGGGGCCATGACAGGGCCTTTGTTCTAGCTGGGAGACAGACATGCTGACCGTGACACTGTCCAAGATAAGGGCGGTAAGGGGTCCTGCCCAGCCTGGGAGCTGCGTTTACCCCGTTATCTATGTGCTCAGCGCCCATCCCAGGCACAGGGGACCCAGAGCATGAGCAGGCAGCCCGGGACCCACAAGGAGGGCTGAACTGCTCAAGCTTCCCAGGGATTGACAGTCTTAGGAGAACACCTGGGAGGTGGGGTTGCAGGGCCCTGGTTCAAAAGCAGCACATCTTTTGCTCTGGTTGGATCTCAGTTTCCCCATCTGTATGAAGGAAGTGGGGGCTAGAATGAGTGACTGATCCTTGAGGTCCAGGTTGAAGAGTCTGACTCAATGCAGGAAGAGGAATCTCAGAGCCCAGGACACAAGCCCCAGGCAGAAGTCCCCGTTGGGGGAGGTAGGGGATGACCGTTCCCTCAGAAGGACCTGACAAACCAAAGCTAGGAGCTCAGCAGGCCAGATAAAAGATCTAGAGAGAATTCCCACCCCATGTGGCCTCTGCCCCCCTAGACAGCCCCACCTGTCCACTACACTCCTCCACCTCTCCTTCTCCAAACCTTCCTGGCCTGCTTGCCTGCCTTCAGCCTTCATGCCAGTCCCCTCCACCTGGAAGCCTGTGGATGAGAGCTCAACACAAAGGGTACCCATGCCTGTCCCCAGCAGTGCCTGTCCTCAGCCATGCACGATCCTCCATCTGTCCCCAGCAGTGCACACTGTGCCTGTCCCATCGGTGCCTGCCCCCAGTAATGCACTCTGGACCTGTCCCCATGTCTGTTCCCAGCAGTGCCTGTGCCCAGCAGCACACTGTCCCTGTGCCTGTCCCCAGCAGTACACAGTCCTCGTGTCTGTTCCCCAACAGCACACAGTCACGGGCTGGGAACATAGACGTGGCAGGGACTGATCACACCAGCAGCACCATAATCCCTAGGACAGAGCAAGCCCAGGGGACACACTGAGGGACGTTCAGGAACGAGAAGCATGGGGTGCTCTGGCAAAGGCCCCACTGGAGCTGGGATGCGCGGCTCTCCAATAACATCTGTAAGATGCTGAGTTCCTGTGAGTCTCAATCTCCCCATGTGTGACCACCACTGACCACCACTGAACAGTAAAAATCAAGTGAGCTGTGGGCTGTTGTGTAGACAGTGGAGGGCTGTGCCCAGGCATGATCGTCCCCCAGCATATGGTGGCTTCCACCTATTGCCAGCCTGATCAGGCACTGAGAACCCTGACTGCAAATGTGCCCTGAAGAAAAGCTAAAACCACCCCTTCAAGGGAAATGAGGGGAGGAAGAAAGCGTCTTTTCCCTGAGCACCTCATTTTCGGGGCCTCAAGGTGCTGCGGGTAGCCTCCGGAGCGCTGAAGGTCCCTGCCAGGAGGGGCACCACATCTTCTTCACTTCTGATACCCATTTCAATCCGACTCTTCCTCCGTGGGCCCCTAAAGCATCCTCTGGATTCTGGGGGCTATTGTGACTTAATGAGACCCTGCCCAAGGTTGGCCATCATAGCAAGTTTGCATTATTTCCTCATACTGGGACAAACTGCAGGAAAGTTGCAGAAGATGCCAGTCCACGCCCAGCCCCTGTCTGCTCTTCACCGAGCCTGACAACTGGCAGTCGGACGTGTCCCGGGGCAGATTGGCCCGTCCTGATTCCTCCATCAGCTAGACGTTTACGGCGGGGCCCAGGCCTTGGAGTGGGGATATCTGCTTGGAGAAGAACAGCCTCAGAGCCAGGGAGGAAGAAACTGGCAGAGGGAATGAAGAATGACTGGAGGAACACACACATCCTCGGCCCCACCCGTTGCATGGGGATGTTCTGAACGAAGTCATGGACCTGGAAGGAGGGACCTGGGGAAGGAAAGCGTCAGGCTCTGTAGTCGGGCAGACCGGGGTGGCGATGTTCTGCACGTACTCCCACCTCAGTCAGACGCCTAGCCTCTCTGAGTCATGGCTTTCCCCTCCCTAGGTTAGAGACACACCGGACTCCCGTGTGAAGGGCTTATGCATCCAGAAGGTGCTTTACAACAGCCAGCCCCACTCCCCTCCCTGCCTTCATTTCCTGCCCTCTAAATGGCTTCTCAAACAATAGGACAGGAAAGCCCTGTGTGTGTGTCAAGTGCTGCAGAAGCGCTGGGTGATCTGAAGCACTCTAGTTCCCTTGTGAGTTACCTTCTATTTCTCCTTCCTGTTGGGAAGCCCGTGGGTGCTTCACTTTCCCCTGGAAGAACGCTTGTAGGCAGGAGCAGCAAGAAGTGACAGCAGCAAGGGTTCGGACCCAGGCTTCCACCATCCCCCATCCTGCTCTCACGAGTCACCTGTGCCTTGAGTGAACGGGGCGGGTTTCCCGGGAAAGTGTCCAGCAGCCTGGGCCTTGTGTCCCTGTCCACAACCCTAAATTCCTGCACTGTTCAGGTCTCTGCATCCGGGCTGCAGGACAGGAGGGCCTGAGCAAAGAGACACGTGGTGAGCCCGGGACCTCCATCTTCCAGCACCTGACGAGGGTCCTCCCAAATCCTGGCAGCAGGATGTGTGGCAGGGGGAGGTGGAAAGCGGTCCCTGCTTACCTTGACCTTGGCAGGAAGCTCTAGGCGAACATGAGGGGTCAGTTGGGACACACCTGAGTCCTGGGGCTCCACGAGGAGTAGATGACCTACTGGGTGGACTAGAGCCCTCTGGGTCACAGGTTCCCCGGGAACAAGATGGGGAAGATGCTACAGCTCTCTCCAGAGGGTGGCCTCAGAGTCACCAGGGTTGCTCCTGCCTGAATCACTCTTTCCCCTGCTTCTTGCCTAAGTCACCCATTTATTCACTTCATGAATAATTATCAAGCCCTGACTATGTGCCAGAAACTGTGCCAAGCACTGAGTTGACTGTGCACAGCTGGACCTCACAGGGCTCATGGCCTATCTGGGGAGACAGACAGGAGCCACAGGAGAGGATCATGGGGGCAGAGTAGTCTGCTGGAGACACAGTGGTCAGAGGAGGTGAACTTCAGCTGAGACCTGCATGCACAGGAGGCTGCCTCCCCAGGGTGCTTCTCAGGCTCAGTGGTGGTGGTGGGGAGGGATGCCAGAGACCAGAGGGGCTCCCCATCTCTGAGAATCCCCCGACCCCCCAAACTAGGCCAGGTCCCCCATTTTACCTCTGCCAGCACCTTCTATGCCTTCCTGACAGGCCTGCAGCCTCAAGCTCCTTCCATCCCACGGGGCTCTCACCTCTCTGAGGGCAGGGGGCAGTCCTGGGTGCTCAGTGGATGAACTGAGAGAGATGAAGGGAGGGACAGAGGGAGAGAGGCAGGGAGGGATAGTGGAGGGATGTTGGTTGGATAAAAACTATTTCTTCTTGAAGAATTCTGCAGAAAACTCTTCCCTATCCCGAGCTCCATCTCACAGGGACACTCATGATTCCAGTGGCCGAAAGTCTTTTGAGCTGCAGGGGCTGCATTCCACACCTCCCTCACCCCACTCAAGGCCATGAGCACAGCCATGGGAGCCTCTGGCTGGGGAACCTCTGGTTACACGGTGGGGGATCCGGCCAGCTTGGCCACATGGCCCCACAGCAGGAGGGAGGCCTGGAAATGGGTGAGATGGGTCACTTGCTGGGCATGGGTGAAGGCTACAGAGCAGACGCTGTCTGAAGGGGCCATGGCTACTGGGCTGCAGCCAGTGGTGGCCAAGTGCTCCCATGTACCCACTGCTAGTGCACGAACGTGACTGCAGGACATCACTGGAGCCCTGTGACACTGTCATAGGCACGTCCTGCTGTCCATCCTCCTTTAAATGTGGGGAAGCCAAGGCACCCGGGAGTTGGGCAGCAGGACCACACATTGTGAGGGGCACAGAGTGGAATCAGTCCAGGCCAGGGGCTGGAAGCCCTCGCCCTTCCCTGTGGGAGGACTGTCTGTCCCTCGGGCTGAGCTGACCCAGCTCCAGAGTGAGATTTCCACCATTCTCGGGGGACTGCCTCTGGACGTTCCATTACAACTAAGTACCAAGCATTATGTTTGTGTCCATGATCTCATTAAAAGTGACCTGGAAAGGCAAGGCTCTGCCCACTTTGCACATAAGGAAACTGAGGCATAGGCAGATTACTGACCCAACCACGATGCTGAGCTAGGAAGTTCTCCCTAGCCCTCAAGCACTGGCCAGCTCCAGGGCCCAGTCTCCCTGCCCTACAGAGACTCTGAGCCACGGGGTTCCCACGAATGGCCCCGCAGAGGGAAGGGCTCTGGGCACTCCAGGTGTTCTGGGGCCTCCTGGGAGACGCCAGGCCCCAGAGCACTCGCCGCAGCCCTTCTCAGTGGCCAGGCACCACTCTGTGCTTCCACATCACATCCCACCTTCTATCGAGGGTCCCAGGGGACCAGCAGAATAAATTCTGCATCTGCTGTTGCCACTGCCTGAGGACAAGGTCAAGAGGAATGCGGGTCTCCAAGCACAAGGCTGATGGTCAGGTGGGACAGGTCCTTTTGTTTCCACCCAACGCTCAAGCTCTACTTGGTGCGTTTCATTGTCTTTTTTACGTTCTTATCCAGGTACAGCTTACAAACAGCACCATGCACGGATCTTAAGGGCACAGCTGGAGAAACCCTTCCTATGTTCACATCCAGATAACTGCCATTGAGTTCAAGACACAGAGCTCATAGTTCCAGGGTCCCCCCACCCCTGCCACCGTCCTCCCCAGAAGTAATGCCATTCTGCCTGGTTTTGTACATCATGAAAAGCATCACACAGTTCACATTCCCTGGGGTCTGGATTCACTGGTTCTATATTCACACCTGTGAGATTCATGCAAGGGTGGTATCTAGCACAGTCATCCTTCTTCACTGCTACCTACTATTCTACTCTGTGAACAGACCACAATTTAGTTCTTCAGTGTCCTGCTATTAGGGATAATGCCACTTTTAACACCTGCTGATGAGCCAAGCACTCGTTTCTGTTGGGTCCGTAGCCAGGAGTGGAACTCCTAGGTCACAGGATGCGTGTAGGTTTCGTGTTAGGGAATTCTGTCAGCTTCATATCTTCCCCATCTCACTTTGTCTCGCTTTTTGTTCTTTATTATTTCAAATTCCTTTGGGAAGGAGGCAGGGAATAAGAGTCAAGTAGAGTCCAAATAATAAGTGGTCATGATGAAAAGATTCTACAATCCTAAGACTTACGGTTAAACTTTTCTGTGATGGTGCTATTTATACAAAATTTGAAAAATGGAACCAATGCATGTGTCCAGTGTCCCGTGCACTGTGGCCTGCTTCCACAATGGCATGGCATAAGGTCATGCAGAGCAGCTCTGACATGGGAAACTGCTTTTGACTGTTCTGGGTGGGAAGAGGTGGCATAGAATAAAAGGTGTGGTTCCAAGCAGGCCAGGCAATGCACGGAGTTCTCAGGCTTTTGACTCAGGTGAATTACCTCCAAGTACTAACGGTGACTGCTTCTCACAGATGAAATTATACACTGCTGTTTTTCTATTTCTTTACCCTTTCTATATTTTCTACATCATCTATGATAAAGATATAGATTTATAATTAGAAAAAAAGAAAAATGTAAGCGCCTATGATTCCAAGATTCTATAATTTTTTTAAGAGCCTATAATTATGAACCTCCTCAAAACAACCTCAGAGGTTCAGAGACCTTGGTAGGCCTTAGTGATATGAAGGGGTGAGGAGTTGGGATTCTCAGTGACACAGAACTCCCAGGGCAAGAGGTGGAGCCCAACCCCTGTACAGAGCACCCTCTGGCTCCAGCAGCCCCAGGAGCACACAGCCACGTGCTCTGTCTTACCCACTCCGCAGACCCTGGAGTTTCTTCCACAGCAGCCCTGGGAGAGCAGAAGTGGGCTGGCATCAGGAGCCCAAGTTCTAGGCCTCAGCCCTGTGCAGCACCCCCCGTTCTCTGAGGCCCCCAGTGCCCGTGGACACTGGAACCAGAAGGAGAAGGACCCTCCTCACAGATACCAAGGCCCCTGCTGGGCACAGAAGGCTCCCATGGGTCTGACTGAGTCCCATAGCTTGGAGAGGCGGCACCAGCTGGTTGGGGGCACGATTTCCCAGTTTGTTTTAAGCAGCAGCTTAACCGATTTGGCGCACCGAGCTGGAGATGATAACTCACGGCAATTCCTGTCTTTGAAGCTCCCGTGGGTCCTCTTCCTGTCCCCAGCAGTCTTCGGCAAACCAACCAGTCCCAGGCTCCGCTGGGCTTTCGTGGTGTGATCACTCCTAGTTTTCCATATTCCCTTTCATTTTATTTTCCCTGCTCTAATTTATTAATTAGTTTCTCTGCTTGCAACATCGTCCCAGCCCCAGAGTGGATCTTTTGACACAGCGAACATCTCTGAGTGTTTTCTCTCCTAGGGCTTCGTGGCAGGGAAGTGCGGCGGGGGACTTCCTGCTAAGACGGAGACTCCCAGAGGAAGCTTTGGTCCTCCTCCCCAAGGCGGGCGGCTTCCAGGTCTATGAGTTTGATGCTGGGGTTCAAACCGCCGCCAGGCTCCGGCTCTGTCTTATTTGATTTGAAACAATGGTTCTGAAGGTTCATGGAAGACGGGCCGGTAAGCAACCGGGTGCAGTGAACGGTCACAGGGCTGTTAGGAGTCCCGCTCTGCTGGCAAGCACTGGAGGCGAGCAGAGAAACACACTCCCAGAGCGATGCCAGAGCAGAATTTTGAAGAATGTATTGGATTTCATCAGGCTCAAATGAACATATTAGAATTAGTATTACAAGCAAGTACAGCTAATACAATATTCCTAATATTTCAGGAATTTATTTGGCACTAAGTACTATTTAATTAATTCTCAAAATGACTCTCTGAGATGTATCACCCACATTACAGATGAACCAACTGAGACAGAGAACTGTGAAGCCACTTGTACAAGACCATCCTACCGAGAGACAAGGAGCCACTGTGCCCCTGGCCTTAACCACTACCCTACCCTACTCTTCTTAAAGAGCCTTCCCTGACTCAGGGAAGGCAGGAGGCATGAAGGTAGGGGCAGGTGTTGTGGGTGGTGGGTAGCAGGGAGCCTCCAGCCCAGCAACCACCATCGAACCAAACCCAGAGTGACCACAGGATGACCATTCCCACCCTCTGCCAGAGCAGGCAGAGGATGAGAACAGTCGATTGAAAGTCAGCTGCCATGTCCACGAGGTACCTGGCACCATGCAGTGTCACTTGCCTTGCAGGAGGCTCTGGGGTCACATCGCCAGCCCCACCTGCAGAAGGGAGCTAGCACAGCACCTCGGGAGAAGCACCAGCTCTGGGCTGAGAGCCTCGGCGCAGATGCCTGGTCTCTGCTTCTCAGCTGTGTGACTTCAGGAAGGTTGCTTAACCTCTCTGGGCTTCAGCTTCCTCATCTGGGAAAACATAACCTGTGCTCAGAGGGTTATTATGACCATAAAGTGAGCTGATATAATAAAGGTAGTGGGGTGGTTAATTTACGTGTCAACATGACTGGGTTAAGGATACACAGGCAGCCGGGAAAACATGATTTCTGGGTGTGTGGTGAGGTTGTTTCTGGAAGAGATTAGCATTTGCATCTATAGACTGAGTCAAGAAGATGTGCTGTCACCACTGCAGGGGGTGTCACCCAATCTGCTGAGGGTCCAGATAGTACAAAAATATCATTTGCTTGACATTCACTCAGTAACTATTCGTTAGAAGATGCTTAGTTCATGTATCCTAGTTAGTTTTAAGTACCTGTATTATAAGTATAGACAGCACAAAGATTAACAGCCAGAGAAGAGAAAACAATATGTTAGTCAGTTTTATTTCTGTTTCTAATTCTACTCCTAGTGTAAAAACTCATCATAAAACACACTGTTTAACAACACGCCTGCACAGAAATTGGTAGAACCCTTGTGTAGCTAGGAAATATGAAGCTAAATTCAAATGTACCCATGAAGCTCATACCATGACTTAAATGCTACAGACTGTGGAAAAAACAGTAGCTTCATTTTAAAAAGTTGGCTTCATAAAAACATGTGTCTCTCTCCCCTGAGCTGAGACATTCATTGTCTCCTACTCTCAGACATCAGAGCTGCTGGTTCCCAGGTCTTCTGATTCTGGGACTCATATCACAAGACCCTCAGGTTCCCAGGCCTTCGGATTCTGGGACTCATACCCTAAGATCCCTGGATCCCCAGGCCTTCAGACTCTAGGACTCACACTACAAGACCCCCAGGCTCCTGGGCCTTCTGACTCAGACTCACACTACAAGCCCCCAGGTTCTTGGCCTTCAGATTCTCACTGAATTGCACCACTGGTTTCCAGCTTCCAGATGGCAGACATGGGACTTCTCTCTCTCCATAAGTGCCAGAGCCAATTCCCATGATAAATCTCCTTGCATACATCTCCACACATACACCCTGTTGCTTCTGTTTTGGGAGAAGCCTAACATGGGCACTTAGAACTGAGCCTGACCCATGATCAGCACTCACCAACTACTTGCTAACTTTCCAGATGAGGAAAATTATTTCTAGGGAAGCTAAGTCCATGCACTTATTTAATAAACTCATCACAAGGCCCTGCCTGTGCCAGGGAGGCACCGTGCTATGTTCTGGGCATAGCGATAGACAGCGTAGCTCAGCTCCATCCCCTCCCACCCAAGCCATCAGCCAGAGACACTGTGGTGGGAGCACAGAGTAGACAATCCGCGTACAGATGAGTAATGTCCCTACAGGCTGGCCTCCAACAGGCTGGCCTCCGTGGGTAGGAAGGCCAGGATCCTCCATGGGGAACAAGGTAAGGAGAGCTCTCCCAGGAAGAGGATTTCATCGGCGGGGGGAGCTGAGCAGGAATGAGGAAGAGGAAGGCTGTTTGGAGGGTGCCCCCAACCACCAGGGCACCAAATTTATGAGGCGGAGGTCTGACCCAGGGGCCTGAAAGTCGGGGCTTTCTTACCCGCCAAGTGTATCTTTTCCTCATTACTCAACACTTAACGGGATGACAGCCGGGATTAAATAGTAACTCATCTCCAGCCCCATTACGGCCCCAGCAAGATGGCTCCAAATTAAATCTAACAGTCAATGAAATCGTCAATATTTAATTTACTCATTGCAGGTGGCAATTTAGCCCTGGCGACGATATTGTTTAATGGCAGAAATATTGGGATTTATCACACATTATGGGCCTGCAGAACTGCTGAGCTTCCTTCACGAGGCGGCTGCTGCCCAGGCGATGGGGGGAGGAGACCTCGAGGGACTCTCCACATGTTGCTGGGGAGGACCGAGGCCCAACGCTGGCTTGACCCTGAGGTCACTGGAAGGTCCCTGGGGACCTCTTGCTGGGCTCACCCACAGCAGTGGTTCCCATTTTTGGAATCCCCTTGGGCAACAGCAAACTTAGAAAGAACTAAGAAGTGGACGGTCCTGGCCAGTGGTGAGCGCTCCTTCCTCATCCTCCAACCTCCCTCACTTAGTGTCACAGGGAGCTGGGATGGAGGCTGAGCATCTGGGATGCTCATGGCTGACCTTGGATCATTCAAGAGTCAACCAAGTGAAGACAGACAATGGCCACATACACCCCCTGCCCCGCACACTCACCCAACCATGGGGAAGGGAAAAGGGGCGGCCATCGCTGCCAGTCCTGGGCTCAGTCCTGGTCCCAGCCCTCCTGCTGGTGGTGGGGCTGTACCTGGCAGCCACTGCTAACTCAGCACAACCCCTCCCTCCACGCTCTGAGCTCACAGCTGTCTTATCTGCACATTCTTCCATACCTGCAGCCTCCCCAGCCCCACCCAACACCCAGCCCAGCCCCTCGGCTTCTGCAGAGGGACTGCAGTTTCCAAAAGCCAGGTTGAGGACACAGGTGTGCAGAGAACTGTACAAAAACAAGCTCTTTTGGAAAAGGCTGTTCTGGTTTTTCCCTCTGATTCTTGGTATGACAGTCCTTATGAAGGTACACAAGCAAGTTCGTGCAGCTGATTGTCGTATAATTCTAGGGGCATGGGAGACCCTGTGTGCCATGAAGGGCAGGTATGTGGGCTCACGGCCTTGCTCTGGGCATAGCCACTGCTCATCCCTCACATTGCCTCCAGAGGGAGTTTTCAAATTAATTGTATTTGTATTTAAATAATGCATGCACAGAATCAATAGACAGCCCTCCCTTTCTTCCACCACCATAGATTTCTTCTTCCTGTGTTGAGTTTCCATGCACTTGGTTTTCTGTGTTACTCCTGCTAATTTTTCCAAAATTCTCTGACAGAATTATAAAACCTGTTTCTGTGCAAACATACCAGGCGTTGGTTCCACACGGCTCCTGCCCCCCCAAAAGCCTCCATCTCTTCCTCCAACCTAAATGGGTTTCTCTCCAGGCTGCCAGGCCCCCTCTCCTGCATTTAGATCCCCTGTTTTTCTGGGCTTCATTCTTTTATCTCACCCAGCAGCTCTCCGAGGAAGATGACGCATGACACAGGTTTTCTAAATCTGCGTGTCTAAAAGCAGAATTCTAGGCCAGAAGTGATCACCCCTGGGCAACTTGAGTGCACGGTTCCACTGGTTTCTGGCGTCCATGCCCGCTGTCTGATTCCTCTATGCCTGACCGAACTTTCCCTCTCCTTACATGGTGAGGGTCTTCTCAAATCCTGTTCTCTGGAGCTTCACAATGATGCACTTGCAGGCGGACCTTCTCCAACTGGTTGAGCTGAGAACTCTGAGTGCCTCCTCAGCCTGGAAGCTCGTGTCCTTCAATTATGGAGAATGTCCACATTTCTTTGATAACTCTTCTCTCTGTCAATGTCCCTGTTTCGCCCGGAACGCCTCTTAGCTAGGGATCTTCCACCGTTCTCAACTTCTCTCATCCAGGCCCATCCAATGAGCATCTTATTCTACTTTCTGAGAGATTTCCTCAACTTTATCTCCCATTCCTCCCATTGATTATTTAATTGCACTAGCATATATTCTATATTCGATGGCTCCTGTTGGGTCTCGGTGGTTCCTCTCTTTAGTGCCTGTACTTATTTCATGGATAAAGTATATTGCCCGATTTCTTGGAGGATGGGAGATCTTTGGAGGTCTTCTGCTTTTTTAATGGTCTCTTCTCCCTCTTAGAGCTGAATTCTGCCGTTTGTGAGAAGCTCCTCCCCTTGCATGCCCACGATCAAGGCCTGGCTGCTTCTGTTTCAGGACAAGGCTCACGCCTTCCAAAGGGACCTGGTGTGTTGGTGGCGTGGAATGATCAATGTCTTCTGCAGAATCATGGCATCTTGTCCTGACCCGCTGTCTCACACTCCCTGCTCTGGGCTTCCTGCATTAATGATGGTACTTCTCACCTTGCTGTGCCCCTCCGTGCTTCCACACCTTTGCTCCTGCTGTAGTCCCCTGCCCGAGCCCTCCCTCCTCCGTTCTAACTGTGATTTGGGGGAACACGGTAGACACTACCCCCTGTAAGCGTTCCCCAAGCTCCCAGGAAACCTGGTCAGCAGGTTTCAGTAATACCTGGCTGCACCTGGCTCTGCCCAGAGCCCAGTTCATCTCTGCGCCTGCCTTAGAGAAAGCCATTTTTGGGGCAGACGGGCTGGTGCTCTGATGGACGTCTGTGGCAGGCACAGAGGAAGCATCAAGGAGGGGAAGCTGGTGCTATCCAAGGGGGAGGGAGACCCCGAATCTTCAAGGAGGAGCTGAGAACTGAAAAGCGAGCAGATTATCGACAGGTGAACGGGGTGGGGAGACATTCCAGGAGAGGAAACTGTAAGTAGAGACCAGAGGAATGAAAGAGACTGGGTGTTCAGGGTGACAAGAGCACGTGGTCCGGTTGGAGCAGAGTAAGGGCAGTAGGTGAGCCAAACCCAGCTCTCAGGAGGTCAGCGGGAGCCCCTCCCGAAGGACTCTGGGTGGGACCAGCCTGCATCCTGGAGAGCGCGCCCTTGGTGAGTGCTCTAAGCATCATCTGAGTCTCCACTCACATGACCCTCTCTCCCGGGGAAACTCGAGTATTCTTCATTGTGCATCCAATGTCTAGCATAAGACCTGGCAGAGAGTAGCTGCTAAATAAACATCCACCCAAACAACCACCCACAAAACCCTGCATGTTGAGTCTTCCCTGAGCCAAGGGACCTGCTTCCCAGATCTGTGTGTCTACTTCCTGTGGATTATTTCCAGTTGTCCTGGCTCTCCAGAGCTGCCTGAGTTCAGTGTCAGATGCTGACCTTAAAAGATGACATCAAGACATCTTTTTTTTTTTTCCTTCACTGCCTTAAAAATGAGACAGTCTCTGGGTAGCACACTGCAGTCTGGCAGCACCACGCACATACAACCCACCTTTCTGTTCCTCACAGCTCAAGGCCATCCCCTTCCAAATCTTCCCCCACCTCTCCACCAGCTGGGCCCTATATTAGGAAATGGGTCCTGAGCTACCTGGACTGTTGGTTCCTTCAGGGTCTGTCTCTGGAGCTGTGTGCTGGTAACTGTGTGTTGACTAGACTGCACCATGGGATGCCAAGATGGTCAGTCAAGCATTACTCTGGTGTGTCTGTGAGAATGTCTCTGGGTGAGATTAATATCTGAATTGTGGGACTGAGTAAGGCAGATGGCCCTTGCCAAAGTATGCAAGTCTAACCCAATCAGTGGGAGGCTGGAATAGAGCAGATAGTCTGGATAAGAGAGAACTCTGCTGTCTGACTACACGGAGCTGGGACATCAGTTTTATCTTGCCTTCAGACCCAAACTGAAACATCAGCTCTTCTTAGGTCTTGAGCCTCCTTTGGGACTGGAACTCACAGCATCGGCTCTCTTGGGTCTCCAGCTTGCCAAGTGCAGATCTTAGGACAGGTTAGCCTTCATAATCATGTGAGTCAATGCCTTACAAGAAATATATATATGTATATATATGCATATATACATATATATATATAGAGAGAGAGAGAGAGAGATGCTGCCTGACTTATGACGGGTTACATTCCAGTAAACCCACTGTGAATAGAAAATATTATTAAGTAAAAACTGCAGTTCATACACCTGACCTGTGAACACCATAGCTCAGCTTAGCCCACCTTAAACATGCTTACAGTTACACCAGCACGGTTGACTGGGGGCTGAGACTCAGCCCCATGAGACAGTATCGTCTCACATATCACTAGCCTGGGAAAATATCAAAATTCAAAGTATGGTTTCCACTGAGTGTGTATCACTTCTGCACCCATGTAAAGATGAAAAATTGTAGTAAGTCAAACCATCATAAGTCAGGGGTTATCTGTTCACACCCATCCCACTGGTTCTGCTCCTCTGGAGAACCCTGATAAACACAAGCTGGGTCACATGCACCCAGTGTCTTGCCCAGAGGGGACACTGGGCGTTGGATGGACATGTGCGTGTGTATGTGCATGGGTGAAGAGCTGCCCGCAGGTTCCTTATGGAACAGCGAGGGGCGGGGTGGGGCATACCCAACTGACGTGGCCAGAGGACTCGGCATGGATGCACTTGGAGAACCACCAGGAACAGAGCCAGGAACACCTCACCAGCACCAGGAACAGAGCCACATTGCAGGATTTCTCTTTCCAGTACCATGAGGACCATGGGGATGAAACAAATAATGACTACTGACAGCTGTGTGGTGTCTCGTAGTCTGCAAAGTACTGGCCCACCCATTCTCCCCTGGCTCTCTCAGCAACCCTGGAAGCAGATGTGGCTGTCTCCATTTCATGGATGAGAAAATGAGTTCTCTAGGGGCTCAAGGGCTCTTCCCAGGTGACCCCTTATAACAGAATCAAGGTCTCTCCTCCTCTACAAGGACACTCCACCAGCTGTGGCGTGGATTCCCCTCACCTGCCCCTTCATCTGCAAATAGAAGGGAGACCTCTCGTGAGAGGTCTGACATGGCAACCAATCTCACACCACCACGGTGGAGTAAGCTAACTTGCTGTTGGGAAAAGGGTGACATGTCACGCTGGACTGTGTCTGGGGACAGTCGAGGTATTGAGACTGTATCAGCTCCTCACCTCGCTGTTTCAGTGGCAACTGATTTTGTTTTGTTTTTCCCCAGAAAGAAAGTGATGACTGTGAAGCTCTACCAGAGAACTGGGTCTGAGAGTCCCAAGATGGTGCAACTCCTGGTTTCTCCAAGCCTTTCATGGCAAACACGGCCACCACCACCACCACCATCATCATCATTCCCAACAAGAAGTGCTGCTTGAGGATGAAAGGAAAGAAGAGATTTGGAAGTGCTTTTTAAACAGCAAGGCAACATCGAGATGCTCACCGAAGACTTTGTTTTAATGCTGAGAGGCTGAGGCCTTTCCTGACTGGTCGCTCCCTGGGACCATGTGGGGCTGAGGCTGGTGCCAGACCCAAGGCAGAGTCAGGAAACATTTACAGGAACAGACACCACCAAAATTCAGAGAAGCAGGCCCACCCTGACTGAGCCTCCGCTCAATGCCTCTCTCTCCACGCGGGAGGCCCAAAGGACCAGCCTCAAGAGACATTTTTAAAATACTAATTTTGTGGACACATATATGTAATCTGCCTTTGACTCAAATCACTAACTCCCTGGTAATGGATGCTAGATAAGAGCCTGCCACGCAGAGGGCACTCAAAGGTCGTCTTTGGAAGGACACTGGCTGCAGATCCAGACAGCTGTGTCCAAACCCTGGCCATGGCCCTGCCCAGCAGTGTGTGTGTCGGGAAGGGGTACTGTAAGCTCAGCTTTCTCGTCAGTGGAGCGGGGACAGGAGCGTGTATTTCACAGGGTTGCTGGGAAGATGAAACAGATGCATGTTGGTATGTGTGTGCAGCAGTTAGACAGTGACAAACACCTCAGAGGGCTTAATACACTCATGAATATTAATACTGAGGTCCCAGCTCTCTGTCCTCCCTGCACTGTTATCTTCCCTAAAACACAGACCCACACAGAGACACACTCAACAGTTAAGCCACTCTCCGACTGAGAGCCTCGGCCCAGAGGGAGAGGGTGGGACCTTGTGTGGTCCACTCCAAGCCCCCACTGCACTGATTCCCACCTGGATCTGGTCTCCTCCCACTGACAGCTCAGGCCTGGCCACTTGGCAACTGCAGGGATGCAGAGGACCACTCCTGCATCCCTGATCTTCAGCAGTAATACAACAGCCCCCGACTCCGCAGGAGAAGATTTTCACTCACTGCGGCTCGGCATTTAAATGAACCGATTATGCTAATTTCAGCTACAGTGATTAATAACTACATTTTAAAGGGAGATACCTCCCAGGGTGAGATCTGTGAGGAAAAGTTTTTGCCTGCAGCAAATGTTCTCATGTGACTTTAATCAAAAAGTAGGTTACTCCATTCATTCATTCATTTTTTGGGGAGCGATAAAAGCCTCTTCTTCCACCCCCTGGATTCAGGCCCGAGACTCCCGTCTCCCAGAGATGCATACCAAACTGAACTTGAAGCTGCCTCAGGCTGGTCCTCAGTGCAGAGCGTGTGGACCAACCTTCTCTGGCTGCTCCCCATAGCGTGAGCCTGGGCAGGTGCCTGAGCCTCTGTGGTCCTCAGCTTGCTGTCTGTACACCAGAGATAAGGTGGCTGGAAAGGGCCCAGGACAGGGGCATATTAAGGTCCCCCATCCTCACAGTGTAGCGTCTCCCAGTAGGGTCACCTGCATGTGGTGTAGACACTGCAGCTACTCTGAATCTCAGCCTTGGACTCAACTCAGCTTGATCATGGCTTTGCTGGACATCCCCACCTGCGCCACCTTTCGGGGTAGCTGCCAGGCAGGATTTCCCAACCTCTGAATCCAGTGGTCTTTGGTCTGGCCTTGGGTTGCACACCTGCTTGCACATGGATAGCCACACTCCTCCTCCCTCAAGACCCCTTCCCAGCCTGCTCCCCCTTCGCCCAGCCTCCGGATGTAGGCCCCTTAAGGTCAGTGCCTTGGACAGCACAGACTTCCTACATGCCCCCACACTAGCCATCTGCACCCATGGATGCTCACCACCTGTTCTGTCAAAACCTTAGCTACCTAGCCCCACCTTCTTTCTCATCCCCAGGTTCTGCCACTTCCAGCTTTTCTGTCCTCTACAACTCTGGTCCTCCTGCTGGGTGCAGGGCCTCATCACTCCCCAGTGTCTGGCTGATGAGTTCCCATCTATCCTCCAAGATGCAGCTCTCCTCCCAACTCCTTTCCCAGCACCCTGAGCCTAGATGCCAATACCCTCCCCTCACCTGGGCTGGGCTGACTGTCCAGGCAGGCCAACTCCTTCCTTCCTCCAGACCCAAGATGAGTGGCTGGTGCCTGACCTGGGAGCCGGTGGAGCGGGGCCACATTGCCCAATGGCTGGGAAGTCAGACTGTCAGGCCAGAGCCACCACCAGATGCCAGGCAGCAGGTGGACAAGGCCATCCCAGCAGCCTGGGGCCAGCAGGAGACACTTGCCCACGCAGGCCCTGAGCAGAATACCAAGGACTCCAAGGCTCAGGCCATCTTCCTCTACCCAGCTTCTCTGTTAAATTTGCAACCTCCACATACCTCTGCAAAGTCCCCTGTGTGCACACTACGAAATCACACAAGTCAAGGTGACCATGTCTCACTGCATGTGCAAGAATACACAATTATCTTTCTGTTTCTCCATGAGAGCCACATGGAGCCAAATCAGGAACTCTTCCTAACCACCAAGTCCCCTGAGGTGGGAACAGAACAACCTCTTGCTAAGGAGGGTGACCACCAACACACCCTGCAGAGAGACCTGTAGGGCAGAGGGCTGGGCCACCATGGAAAAGCAGCGGAGTTGCTAGCTCCTGAATTGGTTTTGATTTGAATTTTTTAAAAATAAACTTTTAATTTTAGAATAGTTTTAGACTTGCAGAAAAATGGTAAAGTTAGTACAGAGAGCTCCCATATATGCTGCACCCGCTTTCCTTCCTGAGAACACCTTCCGTTCCTAGCTTGGCACATCTGTCTCCACCAAGAAACCAGTATCGCTACAGATCACTCACAGAAGACCACACTTTATTCGTTTGTCTAGTTTTCCCCTAAGGTCCTTTTCTGTGCCGGGACCCCATCCTGGGTTCCACATGACATCTAGTCATCATGTCTCCTCAGGCTCCTCTGTGCTGTGAGTTTCTCAGACTTTCCTTGTTTCTGATGACCTGGACAGTTTTGAGGAGAAACGGTCAGGAACTTTGCAGGATATCCTTCTGATTGGGATCCGTCTGTTTTTCTCATGATTAGACTGGGATTGTGGGTCTGGGGGAGGAAGACTGCAAAGGTATAGTGCCATTTTCATCACATACTATCAACCTGCCTTGTCACCACTAATGTTGACCTTGGTCACCTGGCTGAGGGATGTCAGTCAGATTTCTGCAGTGTCAAGTTTTTCTTCCCTTCTATACTATACTCTTTGGAAGGAAGTCAGGGTGGGAACTTTGCCCTACCTGCTTGAGGGCAGTGAGCAGCCACACAAATCATTTAGAATTCTTCTGCACAAATTTGTCTCTTCCTTCCTTATTTATTCAATCATTTATTTACATCAGTCAGTGTGGGCTAATAAATGCTTACTTTATGCTTTGGGTAACAATGCAATACAAGTTTTATCCAAAATTCTTGTTACCAGGAAGGTTTCGGATTTTGGAACATGTGCATTATATTTACCTGTTGAGCACCCCTAACCCCCATATCCAAAATTCAAAATCCAAAATGCTCCAATGAGTATTTCCTTTGAGTATAATATCAGCATTCAATAAGTTTCAAATCAGGGATCCGAAAAAAGTTTCTGGATCAGGGATGTTCAACCTGTATTACTTTATCTTATTTATTTATTTCTCAAACTGTTCCAGCTGTGGCCCTTGGGGGTTCTTTGACTTGGATCCTGCATCCCTTTGACATAGTCCTGTCGCTATGGTTTTTGTTTATTTGTTACCTCCAATACTCATTGGAGGAAAAGGAGGAACAAAGAGGTTAAGTAACTAGCCCAAGGACATCCAGCTACTAAGTACTGAGATTTGAACCCTGCCTCAGTTTCTCATGTGCTCCAAACAGCCTCCAGGGTCACGACTCCATCATTCTCACATCCTCCAGCAGTGCAGTCATGAAATTTCAGGGGGTGAGCTCCAGAAAGGTCGTGAGATCACAACTCCATCCTAGCCATTGATACTGTGGGAAACCAGAGCCCAGAGAGGCTGTGCAGCCAGTCCAAGGCACACAGCTTGCTTCTCAGAGAGCCACACAACATCCCTGCCCCATCCCAGACCAGCAGCCTTTCTTGTAGGAAGAAAGACGGAAAGGGTCCCAAGGTGAGAGACTTTCCCACCCCCTGACACTGAGCTGGGCCTGTGACCTTCTATGCAGAGAAGGGCAGGGGGCATCTTTTCTGCACACTATTTTCTCAGGCTAGAGACTCCAGCAATTCTTGGTCCGTTCTGCAAAGCTGCTGGGCAGATGCTGCCCAGGCAGAGCTGCAACACCAAGGGCAGTATCTGTGCCAGGTAAGGGCGTGCCCGGCGGGCCAGGTGTGCAGGGGCACCCTGCTAGACCTGCTGCTGGATCAGGGATGTTCAACCTGTATTACTTTATCTTACCTCACGTCACCTCACCCAGCGCAAAGCTCCCCTTAAGCCACCTTAGCAGTAGCAACAAGTCTGGTGTGACCCTACCCTGCTGCCACCTTCAGCAGCAGTGATTCCCCAGGCCCGATACTCTGCCCTCTCTAGAAACATGGCTCCATGGTCGAGGTAGGCCTGTGTGGTCCAAGCTCCCTGGGCTGCTCTAGCCCAGCCCACGGGGTCAGCCATGGGGAACTGAGGCCTCGGCACGGGGTCCTGCCCCCTCCAGTCTCAACTCCCAGTGTTCTCTCCTTGCTCAGGGCCAGGCCAAGACAGAGACCACCCGCTGAAGTCCTTCATTCACAGGGTTCCTCACTCATAGCTGGACCCTGTACGTTACCATCATCGGCCCCTGACGTGGTCACAAAGCCTGCTCGGCGCGGGTGGCTCTGAAGTCCTCCCCTCACCTGAAGAGGCATTCTTTGGTTTCCTCTGTCCTCCTGTGAATTCTTTCTGCCATATTCCAGATGATAAAAGAAAGCCCTCGTGACTGATAAACAGCCTACCCTATCCATCACTGTCACTGGTTTCAGGATGCGGCTGGCGGCAGAGGTGGCGTGCCCAAGGCAACCTGCACCATGCAGGGTTGCACAGGTACTGAGTGGGGTTTCAGCTTTCCACTCTTGGGCATGGGACTGTGGCTGAAGCAGGACCATTCAAGTTGTGTCCACCCACTGTGTTCCCAGGTACCTACAGAAGCCTGAATTGCCCAATCCCAGCTCTCATCCACTCCAGAACTCTCATGCCTTGGGGCAGTCAAGATGACAAGGCCTGCCCCTGGAAAGGCTCTGCCTTCTCTCCCCACCCCCCCACCCCCGCCCCCCAACCTTACTGCCTGACTTCCCTGGAAAATTTAGCCCTCCCACAAGCCATCAAGACCCACCCTGCCTCTGCCTCCAGGGAACCCCTTGGACTTGCCCAGCAGAGCCAGACACTCTCTCCTCGGAGTCACTGAGTCTGCACCGCCCCCTCCTACAGGGTGTCGGGCCTCAAGCTCCTTCAGGTTGTGTCTGTCTTACCTCACTTCACCTCATTCAGTGCAAAGCCAGGCATCAAGCAGGTGACCCCCTGTGGCTGACAATTTGGAGAACAGGCTCAGGGGAGAGAAGCAACTCAGACTCTCAGGGTTAGCATGGGGTGGCATGGGGGGAGACGAGGGTCCTGTGGGTTCTCGATGGGGTCGCCCCCACCATCCACACTGAATGCTTTAGGGTGGGCAACCCCGTGCCTGTTGGCTTGCTGGTTCTCCCCTAATGGATGGCAGGGCTGGGTCTTGGGGGAGCTCTCACAGCAGCAAACATTAATGAGAGATAAAGGCTTGGCTTTGAAATTCAAATTCCTCTGCATTCTTCATCAACCTCTTACCAGAGACTAGATTCAGATTGGCTTTTGCAGACCTAATCGCTTTGATGTTGTTAATGAAAATATGAAAGGTGATTAAGGAGAACTCTTCTTTTTTTTTCTTCTGACTTTGGGAAAACGTATAATGAGCTAAGGACTTGGGCATTTTGCCTGTTGTGCATTTTCATCATTTTGTTAAGTTGGAGAGGGAATCTCGAAAAGTCAAGGAAGTCTGAAACCTCGTCTTGGCTGAGCCAACTGCCCAGCAGAATGAGGCAGCTGATGTTGTTTTGTGCAGGCTCTTCAACAAGCACCAGCTCAGGGGTGTTCTGGGAAGTCTTACACAAGGTGCTAGGCAGTCAGTCAGTCAACAAACACTAATGGAGCACTTCCTCCATGGTCCACCCTGGTGAAGCTAACCTTCTCCTCAGATAAACATGACTCTGCTCCTTTTCCTCCTGCAAAGCTGTGTGCGTGTCTGTGCCCCTACAACAAAGAGCATGTCTTTGTTGCCAGACAGCCTGGGTCCTACAGGCCCGGCACATGATAGGCCAAGGGAGTGGAGGCAGGCAGAGGGGACAAGGGGGGGGGACGGGGGGGAAGGAAGGTGGGCAGGCAGGCCACTCAGAGACAAAAAGATGCATCCTCCTGGTCAGCTGGGAGTCACACCAGGTGACCCTAACTTTAACAAGCTCCCACTCAGGCTCTGACAGCCCTCAGAGTACAAGCATTATGACTGACTCTAGGAATCACAGCCCAGGGAGTCTGTGAGTCTGTATTTAAAACACAACAGTTGGCCAGGTACAGTGGCTCATGCCTGTGATCCCAGCACTTTGGGAGGCCGAAGGGAGAGGACTGACTGAGCTCAGGGGTTCGAGACCAGCCTGAGCAGCTTGGTGAGACCTCATCTCTACAATAAATAAAAAAATTAGCCGGGTGTGGTTGCACACTCCTGTAATTCCAGCTACTTGGAAGGTTAAGGCAGAAGGATCGCCTGAGCCCAGCAGGTCGAGGCTGTGGTGGTTGTGAGCGTGCCACTGCACTCCAGCCTGTGTGACAGAGTGAGACTCTGACTCAAAAAAACAAAACCAAAAAAACACAACAGTCTTTGGGGGCTGCACCTCCAACCTCCTTATGCCTCAGCCAGAGGAACAGAACCTGGTCTCCATCCTGT
>CAUYQG010248138.1:0-33277 GCA_963574415.1 Tarsius wallacei
CGGGTTCGAGACCCGCCTGGGCAAGCGAGACCTCATCTCTACAATAAATCAAAAAAGTAGCCGGGCGTGGTAGCGCGCGCCTGTAGTTCCAGCTACTTGGAAGGCTGAGGCGGAAGAATTGCCGGAGCCCAGCAGGTCGAGGCTGCGGTGGCCGGGAGCAGCCACTGCACTCCAGTCTGGGCGACAGAGTGAAACTCCAACTCAAAAAAAAAAAAAATGGTTCTTCTCACCCTCCAAGTTTTTACAGTTCACTTTTATAAGTTCAGAGTTGTTAGTGCCTATACATTGACCACATGACTGGCAGAGCATTGTAAAAAACTTGAGTTTCAGTTGCATTTACAGATAGTAGCATTTTTTGGTCCAGACTTCCTGGTAACAGGTACCAGAGGTATCTTATAGCTTTTATCAGTAAGGTCCAGCGGAAGCATTAATCAAAGTTTGCCATGGAGTAAAGAGAGTTTACAAGGACTAAGACATCATGCATTATGCAAAAGTTATACAAATCACAAAATTTATGATTACATTGACACAAAAGTTATACAAATCACAAGACTTATAGTTACAGTGATGCTATATTATTCAAACCTATGAATACTAAATGGGAATTTACATCTTTCAGTTTATTGGGCATAGTCCATAGGGAAGCCAACGATCCCCTGTAGATACTTATTAGGAGTGCATAGGAGATAAGGGGACTCTCAGGAATGTGCTCAGGAATATGTATTTCTCAGTTTATTGGGCATAGTCTACAAGGAAGTTGAGGATCTTTTGAAGTTTTTTACTGGGAGTGCATAGGAAATAAGGGGAAAAGCACCTTTTACTAGATCTCGGGAATATTGTTCAGAAACAGGAGTGCTTGCATTCTTGCCATGCCCTTCTCTAGGGGCTGTGGCAATATGGACAGACATTAATGGGTCTCTGTACCAGTAAGGAGCCGCCAGGGTGTGAGCTCCATCTTCATCAGAGCAGGAGCCTGTACACCTTCGTGGGTCTAAAGGAAAGAGGCCTTAAATTATTCCGAGGAGATTGAGTAGGTGTCCACAGGTGGTCCTGGCTGGTGGAGCAGGCCGGACAGGGAAGGCTTTTCTAGCTTCTGGGCACATGCGTGTGTGTTTACACATGCATTACCACATGTGCATATGTGTGTGCCTGCAAGCATTGCCATGCACTTGCAGACTCACACATGAGCAGCAGCACATACACAGAAACCACTTGTGAAAATGCATGTGCACCCACATGCTCAGAAAACCAGGGGCTCCCTCTTAAGTTATGGGTAAGGGGTTCCCTGCCCACCCCACCTCCCAAGAGCAGAGTGAGCTGTTCAGGCCTTTGCTGACGTCATAGTCTGCATGGATGGTAGCGCAGGGCTCATGCCAGGGAGCAGCTGCCTCAGCATCAGTCCTGCCAGCCCTGCCGCAAGCACCTGGGCTTGAGGGTCCCTGAGCACAGTCTTGGGGAAGGCCACAGTCCAGAGCCTCACTGTGGCTGGCTTCTGTGGAACATGCGCCAGTCCCAAAATGGCAGCACAGAGACTCTGACTGCCTGTGGCCCACCGCATCCCCTATAATCCTAACTAGGGAAACCCCCAAGGTTGACTGATAGCCCCCAGAGAGAGAAACATAATACATGAACTCCAATGAAAAAGGAGCCCATAACACATTTACAACCCTGAAGATGGCATGTTGGAGAAGACGATTCAATTAATTTGACTGAGTTTGATGAAACACAAAGGCTGTTTTATTCACTTAATTGTTTTAGCTGCAATAAAGTGATTTTGTTGTAACTTCTGTTTTTGTGGGTTGTGGACACAGCTCTCCTCTTGCGCAAGCAGCCCCCATTAGTGACTTCCGGGGTGGGTGAGACACTCTGGGAGTGGGTGCGACCTCACAAAGAACAGAAAACCTGTGCCTAGGCTGTGGGGATCATGGGTTGAAGGTTGGGGTTCTGTGGTCAGTGAGGAATAGACTCTTGCTGCTTTTAGGAAAAAACTGATGAGGCTGCCAACCAGGCAGATTCCAGCCTGAGTTCTGCAGAACCGGGGCTGGGCCCAGCTCAGGGAGGTCAAAGGGTTCAGCACCTACATGGGGCCTCATAGACCCTGGCTATGCCCCCATCATACAAGAACCCTCCAAGGCCTTTCAGCCAGAGGTTCTCCCTCTAGGAAGCTGCCCCTCACTCTGGTCCCACTCCCCTAACCTGGATCCCTGAGTGGAGGTTTTAAATAATGTCTGTTGTTTAGTTAAGTGACAAGGCACAGTGAGAGCTGGTGGCTTCATTTTTGGAACCATAAGAAAGAAACAGGGAGAATGATAAGTCCTCATGGGACACAGCCCATGATGGTAGCTATAGTCATCCCTATTGCTGAAGAGAAAGCCATGTACTCTGGATCTCACAGGGGAAAAATAAAACCCTTTATTAAAAGTTATTGTCCCATAAAAAGAGGCAACATTACATATTCATTTTGGGGAAACGGAATGTGTGTCTAGCAGCGGGGCTGGACCTCAGGAGGCTGAGCAAGCAGAGGGCTCCTCTGTAAATGAGCCAGAGGTCCCTGGGGTGTGCATGGGAGGAGGGCAGCCTCCACGGGCCTAGGGACCTGCCATCTCCCCGCACCTGTCACATCTGCCATCCCACCTAGATCAGGGTGTTTGCTCACCAAGAGCCAGGGTCACAGGAGGATGACCACAGCTCCCAGCCCTACTGACTTGGGTTCAATTCTAGCATCTCCTCCCATCAGCCACATGTCCTCAGTGGCCTCTTCTCACTAAGTTGGGAAGTTGACAGCAGCTGCCACAACTCCCCAGTCGAGGTACCTCCACCTCCCAGGCCTGGCCAGGTCTTCCTGCCCCTCAGACAGCTGTGCCAGATGGCACAGTGTGTCTAAACCCAGAGCTCCCTTCCATAGAGTTCACAAAGTCACCAGTCAACCTCAGGGAGGAAACACCGCACTATACTTGCAAGCCCTGGGCTGTGACCAGCCCCTCCAAGAGAGAAGACAAGCTGGCCCACCCATGTCTAGGAGGAGGTTCCCAGTCAAGGAAGGGACTGGGCACCATGGCCTCTGGGGAAGGTGGAGCTGGTGGCTGTCCCACCCAGGAAGGCCAGGCAGAGTAGAGCCAGGTGCCCAGGGCCCAGGGAGCAGGGAAGGCCCTTTGTCTAGGCCACCTTTTTCTCCCAAAGCTCAAGACTTCTTCCTTGCCCTTTGCAGGCAATAGAGCTGCTGGCTTCTGGGTTGGAAGAAGAGAAGTGGGTACAAGAAGAAAGGAACGGTGGTGGGGTGGAGGATAGCCAGGAGAAGGAGACATCTGATCAGAGCTCCACCCATGACCTCAGAAGAAGGGAAGGGGGTGGGGGATGGCTCCCTGGAGGTACACCCTTTCTGCTGGCCCTGCAGTTGCACACCAGGCCCAGCTTCTGCCCAACCAAGGGTGGCCTGGGCCCCTCGCTGTGTCCAGCACAGCAGACTTGTGTGTTAGGCCCATGCCTTGTCTAGGTTGCATGAGGGTAGAGGTGGTCCCTGTCAACCTTAAATAAAGAGATTCAGGAAACAGGATTAAATGTAGAGTTCATGGGAGCACAAGGCTTGAGGACAGCCTCCTGGGAACACAGATCCTGAAGAATGGAAGTCAGGTGGCCCAAGGGGAAGTTTTTGGGTGTTATTTATACAGATAATGTCTGGGAAGCTTAACAGGCCTCAATGCTTTCTACACAAGGCTATCATATAGTTGCAGCAATTTGATCAGTCGAGGCAGTGATCTTTTTGGGAAAAGTGTGTTTAACACTCCACATTGAGGACTTGGCTGTCATGGTGTCTTTTGTGCCATCCGCTCTGAGTTAGGAACCAGGTAGCACAGGAGGAAAAGTCAGCAATTAAGAAGGAGGAGGTCTCATCTCTGGCACCATCTAATCTTTCTTAATTGATTTATGGAACCAGAGCCATGAGAAGGAGTTCATCCATGGTATAAGAAGCAGAAGTTGCAGCTATAGACTGTGTAGCTCAGGCCACACAGCCACATTTCCTTTGTGAAGGAAAAACAGAATCTTGGGACTCCAAAGGGAACGTCATCAATACTGTTTTCCTTTTATTCCCAATCAGGTAGTTGCAATTTCACAGCCCCGTCACAGCCTCATTTCCTCTGAGCCCTTTCTTAACATGTTTACTTTATCGTATGTAAAATGTAGATTTGCTGAGAGTGAGGTAATGCATAATTGACTTTTCCCTGTAGCCTCCTTTTCACATGTGAAATGCAGACTGACTGAAGCATATCAAAGCCTCAGGAGAAGGTAACCATCTGCTTCTCTGCTGATACTCTCTACCTTTTATCCCTCTGGCTTGCTCTTTCCTCTTTAAATACTGAAGCTCCCAAAACCCCCTTTGGGAAAGGGTTGCAGATGCTCCTGCAATGTGTATCTTTTTTCTCAGGCGCATCCTCAACCTTGGCAAAATAAACCTCTTATTGCTTGAGATCTGCCTCAGTCACTTTTAGAGTTTCTAGAAATTAAGTTTGACTTATTTATTTTTACACCCAACTGTGTAGGCCCTGGTCCTGGCCCAGACTGGCCAGGTGCCCCAAGCTGCAGAGGGATGCCCAGTTGAAGTTTCCCCCAGGCCCTGCTCAGGACATTCATCAGCAGGTGGACAGCTGGGGGGTCGGCTGGCATGTGTGGGTGTGTAGGATTGAGAGGCAGGGGAGGCTCCACCCTGCAGGGTTTGGCTGATTGGCATCATAACCCAGTAAGCCACAGGGTCAAGGGAGAAGCTGCAGGGGAGGGGCAGCGGGAAGGAAGGGCAGTGCTGTGCCACCCAGCCTGCAGGCCCCCACGCAGGCTGCCACGTGGCCCCAGTGGACACGCTAGTGCACCCCAGTCTCTCACACTACTCCAACCCTCCACTTGGGGTGCTGCTTTCCCTTTGGGGCAGGGAAGAGTCTGGGCTCACGGGGACCAGGACAGTGGCCAGAGGAGAGATGTGACAGGTCCTGGCTCCCTCCCTGCTGGTGTCTGCTCTCTCCAGCCAGAGTCTGGCCACTTCCTGCTCTTTGTTTACTGTTAAAGGCCCAGCCCCCAGAAGGCCCAACAGGATTCTGCTGAACAATGAATGTTTGTGAGGCTCCCACATTGGAGGCCAATGTGGTTCCAAGCCCCATCTCTTCATGAGTATCCCCTCACCCCACCCCCAGGGTCACCTCAGGACAGTCTGATTCAGGCCAACAAAGAAGAGGGCCATCCCCAGAGCTCAGGAGCGCAGACCTCCCATGGCTCTCCCCGCCTACAGAGGCCACTCACGCCTCCCTTTGTCCTCCCTGGCCAGCTGGGTTCTCTGCCTGGGCACCTGGAGCTCCTCCCCACCCCAGATTTAGGAGAGCCAGTGCAAGGGCCACCCACCTGAGGCTGCCCCGCCCAGGCCCACTACCCAAGCCCCCTGGCTGCCCCATGTTCAAGGGCAGTGGGGGCACAGCAGTTTGGGTGCTGATGCTCTGCAGTCCAGAACATTGGGCTGCACCCGGCCCTCCCCTGTGAAGACAAAGCCAAGGAACTGGCAGAGTGCAGGCTTCAGGCCTCTGAACTGAGTGCCTCCTGCAGCAGAGAGCTGCCCGCCTGGAGAAGGGCCCACCCCAATAGGAGCTCATCACCCTATCAGCCTCAGTGTCCCCTCTGAGGTCCTGTCTGCCCCAAGGCCACTTTGAGGAGGTCTCCCCTGCTAGGCCTCCCACAGGGGTTTCATGCCAGAGTCACAGGGGCTGCCCCTAGATGTTCACCCTGGATCCCCTTCCCAGGCTGGGAGGCCTCTTCCATTGCATGTTCCCTTGAGACAGGTCACCAATGGTATCAGCTCCCCTCCCCACAGCAAGAGCTGCTCCCAGGAGACCAACCACACCCCTATCCCCTTGCACTGGGGGACATGGAGACCCTGGGTGCTGGTGCTAACTTTGGGGTTGCACCTTCCATTGTCCTCTGAGGGTGACCTCCCGATTGTGATGGTGCTAGCCTTAGAGTCCAGAGGAGTTGATACCCCACAGACACCACGTGTGAGGCACTATGTGAATGGCAGGCCTAGAGGGTGACCCCACACAACTCAGACACTCTTGAGAGTGAAAGGGATGTTACTAGTGCTTGTCCCAGGACAACAGGTGCCACTAGGACTGCCCAGGCAAACAAGGATATAGGGTCACCCCAGAGGTACCTAGCACAGCATGGTCTGAAGCCCAGGAAAATGAGTCAGATGCCTCTGGAGGCTAAGGAAACGGGGGGGAGCCACAGGAAATGAGCAGAGCTGAGGTGGCATCCAACCCAGCAGCTGTGGACAGAGCTGGGCCTGGGTGGGGTTAGGCCCCTTCGTCACAGCTCACATGAGGGACCCACCTCAGCTCAGGATAAATCCCAACAGCACAAAGCAAGAGGCTCCTCCTCCTTCCCTGAGCCCCAGCCACCACCTGTAAACACTGGAAGGAGTCTGAGGGCCCAAGAAGGCAGTGGGTGCTTTCTCCCTGCGGTGGATCTCTGACCAGCGCTCCTGCCCAGGCCGCTGGCCCCACCAGGAGCTCCTCTCCAGTGGGTAGCCTGGTGACCTCTGTGCTCCAGTGACCTCTGGGCTAGGCCCAGGCTGTCCCACCTGGCAGGTCATATCTGTGCGGCGACTCTGCATCAAGCAGGCAGTCATGGGAGCACCAAAGACCCTGGCCTGGACCTCGCTGAGGTCCAAGCTATGCTACACCTCATCCCAGTTACCTCTGTCCCACTGGCTGAGTTGGGGCTCAGGAGAGGTAGGGGAGTGCCAACGTCCTTGCTCTCCTGCTTCCGCTGTCCATCTGAGCTGTCCATCAAGCCACAGGACCAGGGCAGCAGGACACCCAAAATGCTCCCCGAGCACCTGGCTCTTCCAGGGTTTCTGCTTTAGAACCCAGCAGGTCTTGGTCCTGGTGTCCCCTGCTCCTGGATGTGGAGAGAGCTGAGCATGACAGCAGTGGGAGAGAGGGCAAGGGCAGCCCAGCCAGATGCCAGAGCAGTGAAGGAGGCAGCCCAGAGACCACCCATCATGTGACCATCACCAACCTGCCCCTCGTCCCCCATCCTGCAGTGTCCCATACCTGTCCTGCCTGGCCCCAGCGTCTCCACACACTCTTCCACCACAGGCCCTGTGTGTCCTAATTTCCCACCGGGGACTCCCATGAGTCCTCCCAGGCCCAGCTCCAGGCTTGCTGCCCCTCCCTGAAGTCCTCCAGTTGCCCAGGCCAGTTCACAGAGTCTGCACAGCCTGCATTGCCGCCTTGATCCCTCTGCTCTGTGACTCTAGGGTCACCTCTCTGTCTCAGTTACACTGAGGGTCCCCCAAGGTCCAAGTCTTATCCTGGTCACTTCTGTCCCATGAGCTGGGCAGCACCTGAGGCCTAGGCCTTGGTAAAGGCTTGGCAGATGAACAGATTGCCACACATCTGCAATCATAGGCCCTGAATGGAGCTGGGAGAGCCACCTTTCCTCTGTTTAGGCATATGGCCTGTCCTGGGCTCCTACTGATTTCAAAGTCTGTCAGCTACAGGCAGAGCGGCTGCCACGGTATAAACATCCCCTCCAAAACTCATGTTGAAACTTAACTGCCATTGTGTGGGTCTTAAGAGGTGGGGCCCTTAGGAAGGGATTAGGTCACAAGGACTCCACCTCGGGAATGGGTACTTATTTCCTAGAGGAGTGGGTTGTTACAAAAGAGAGCTCGACCTTCTCTTGGGGCTTGCTCCCTGGCATTCTTGCCCTGGCAGAGGGGATGACACAGCATGAAGGCCCTCCCCAGACGTGCCCTCCATCTAGGACTTCCAAGCCTCCAGAACTGTAAGAAACAAATCTCTGTTCTTTGTAAATTGCCCAGACTCAGGTATCTGTTATACCAGCAAAAAACAGACCAGGGCAGTGAGGCTATTCCTGCTCTCCCACAAGTATTAACCTCCCTGGGGTCAGAACTTGTTTTATCTCTCTTTTTTTTTTTTTTTTTTTTTTGAGTTGGAGTCTCACTCTGTCACCCAGGCTGGAGTGCAGTGGCATGCACGCTCACAGCCACCCCAGTGTTAACCTGCTGGGCTCAGGCAATCCTTCCACCTCAGCCTTTCGGCGTGTGCTACCACACCCAGCTAATTTTTGATTTATTGTAGAGACGAGGTCTCGCCAAGTTTCCTGGGCTGGTCTCAAACCCGTGGGCTCAGGCAATCGACTCGACTTAGCCTCCCAAAGCGCTGGGATTACAGGCTGAGCCACCGGGCCCGGCCGTTTTACCTTTTAGTTGCATTTACTCTGTCTGCTCCTCAGGACTGGCTCCCTGGGACATGAAGGGCTGGGATGCACAGTCCCTCAGAGACCCCTGGGCCTGCAGAGTCATACTCACTGGGTGACCAGAGCCGCATCCCCCATTCCATGGCTCCCACCCACTGAGAGAGGACACTGGGCTTCAGCAGATTTTTTTCAGTTGCAAAACTGCTGCCCCCACCCTTTCCCTCCTGCACTTTCCCTTGTGCCAGTTGAGTACAAGACCTAGGGGCCCAGAAAGAAAGGCTGTCTTGATCTCTCAGGGATCCCAGTCTAGATAATGGTCAGAGGTGTAGACCTTGAGGATCCTGGAGGGTGGGTGTCAGCATAGGCTGGGCATTGGTGGAGGAGGCAACCTCATCTTCCCTAGGGTCATGGAACACTGTGGAGAGCCACTCCCACCTCTGCCCTACCCCTGGCGAACAAGGCCCTCCACCTACTTGAAGCTCTCTTCCATGGGTCTCCTCGTGGTCAGGGGGCACAGCCTCTTAACCTGCTCCAACTGCCTAGCCACCACTGGTTTGGGGACTCAGGAATCTATTGGGGTGGGTAGTGCTCTGGGTGGCATCTGGGGGCCAGTCCTTGACACACAGGGCGGGTAATGCAGGGGTCAGAGAGCCCAGACACCTTTCGGGGTACACATGCTGGTAGAGGGGGCTGCCTTTTGTAGATGCAAAGAAAGAAATTTAAATAAATGGGTGTGCCTGACAGTCCAGTCCAGCCTAAAACCACAGTGGTGAGCATAAGCATCCACACCCTCAAACCTGGCAGTGCCAGCTGTCCTCCCTGGCTTCTCAGGCCAGCACGGGCATTCACCCACAGCCAGGAGGTGGCAGGTAGCAGGGGTTAAAAGGATATTAAAGTAGCAAAAGCTCAAATGGAGGTTACCACTCCATCCATGAATATGGCAGTTCAGCACTTTGGGCAGATGGCTTTAATGAGATGACAGAGGCGGGTATCTTGCCCAACAAAGCACAGCTCTAGGACCAGCAGGAGAAATGATGGGGGCCTGAGGATTATATACTCAGGTGTCTGGCCCACAGAGTCCAGCTGTTCTCTATTCTGGTTTTGTAGGTGGGGTTGAGAGGTTCTAAGGGGCCAAAGTGAAATCTTGGGCTGTGGGGTAAATGGCTCAGGGTCTCCTGACGTCACTGCCCTTCCTGAGCCTCAGCAGCTCATCTGTAATATCAGAATGATATTTCTGACTTAACCAGGTGGTATGAAGATTAAATAACATCCAAGAAGTGCCCACCAGGGTGTGGACAGCACAGTTTCCACTAAGCGTTTCCTAAATGTCTTCTGTCATTCTGGGTTTTTTTCTCCTTTGCTGCTTTCTTTTATACTAAGTATTTTCTAATGTAACATTTTATTTTTCTCACTATACTTTTTGAATTATTTCTTTAGTGGTTGTAGTAGGAATCACCATTTATATCTTATCAGAATCTATTTTGTATTTACACGAATTTAATTCCAGTGATACATAGAAACGTTGCTCCTATACAGCTCTATTCCCTTTTCTCCCCTTTGTGGTATTATTGTTATACACATCACATTTCTAAATGTTACCAACTCAACAACATATTGCTATTACTGTTAGTAATTTTATGTATTTGACAGACACTGTAAGATAAAAAAGAACACGTATATATTCATAGCTTTTGCTATATTCATGTTTTCTTTACCCAGTTCTTTCTGTTTTTGTGGATTTGAGTTACCATCTGAATTCGCATCCTCAGCCAAATAATTTTGCTCCCACCCACCTCCTTTGGGCTATTACTGGCAAATACATTACACTTTTACATGTTATTGGCAATGCATTACATTCACATTGTTTTATATAATTGCTTTTTAAATCAATTAAGAGAAGAAATATACATTCATACTGTTTTATATAATGACATACCTTTGCTAGTGTTAGTTTTATAATGTGGATTTGAATTACCATTGGGTTCACTTGCTTTCAGTCTGAAGGACTTCCTTTGGTATTTCTCACAAGGTATGTATATTCCCTGCTTTGAAGTATTTTTCTGATAAATCCAACATTTTGTTCTCACTGGAAGTTTCTGTTGTCTGCCTCTCCCCTGGCTCCCCAGCATATGAGTCATATTTTCCCATTTATTAGTGTCTCATAATTATTTGTTGGAAAGTGAACATTTTAGATAATAAATTGTAGCAATTCTTGGTACTGCCCACCCCAATCTAGGACACATTATTTTCTTGCTTACTTTTCTTAGTGTCTGGCTGGGTAATTTTAGTGGCATCTACCTCCCCAACCTCCCCTTTTTAGCTTCTGATTGAGCCTCAGATTTGTTCCTCAGGGGTGCAGACTTGGGTAAGCCCACAGTTACCTTAGATGACAGTTGTTTGAGTCTTGCAAAGCTCTTTGACTGTTGTCTGCCCTGACTAGACCCAGCTGTTAAGCTCCACTAATTGTCAGCTGATTGTTCTATTATTTTGCATAATGTCCTGGGCATAAATTACTTCATAGATAAATACAATAAAACTTGGGCTCCTCTGAAGGGATATCTTCCTGAAGTCAGTGTTTGAAACACTTCTGTTACCCTTAGCCAGACAATAGTTTAACCTGTATCTCCAATAAACCTATCAATTTATCCCAGTTCCACTTTCACTGTTTTTGAGCACACCCTTAGGTTTGAACTTCACACCCTGTTACAAATGAAGTCAGTTCCTGTGGGGAGTAATTTGGAGCTTTCTGTTCTATGTCCTGCTTCTCTGTTCCACAGCTCTGGTGTTGGGGATGGGGACAATGCCATATCTTGAGTGACACCCCTATTTCTCTGGGAGCTGTCTGGTGCGGGGAAGGGCAGCAATCCCTGGTCTCCTGGGCTTGCCTCTCAGTGTAGAACCCCCACCCCACAAGTGAGGCCCGCTAAGTGTTGTTACCTGAGCTCTCCTTATAAATATGGCCTGTGCCCTCACGAGGATGGGGAGTTGAGACCCAAGAATGTGACTGCTGAAGAGGGCATTAAGGCAAGAGGCCTGGACTGGCTCTCACTGATAAATAGGCCCTATATGTGCTCTCTCATCCTCTTTAACCATGCTGCTCACCCCCCACCCCTTTGTGGCTAGCTGTGCTCATGTGACCAGGACCTGGCCCAAGGGATGGGAACAGAAGTGGTATGTGCATCACAAGGGGATGTTCAAAGAAAGTGTAGTGCTGACACTTGTGATGGGGGTTGGAGCAGTTGTCTTAAATCTCTTGAAACCCATGTCTCCCATCATGAGACATATATGGCATGTCATTTCATTTTGTGTTGCTATAAAGGAATACCTGAGGCTGGGAAACTTATAAAGAAAAGAGGTTTATTTGGCTCATAGTTCTGCAGGCTTATGTATAAGAAGCATGGTGCCAGCATCTGCTTCTGGTGAGGGTTTCAGGGAGCTTCCACTCATGGCACAAGGCAAAGAGGAGCAGCGTCACATGTCAAAGAGGAAAGAAGAGAGAGGGGAGGGAGGTGCCAGACTCTTTCTAACAATCGGTTTTTGCAGGAACGAATAGAGCAAGAACTCACTCATGACTGCAAGGACAGCACTAAGCTGTTCATGAGGGATCCACACCATGACCCAAAAACCTCCCATTAGGCCTCATCTTCAACACTGGGGATCAAATTTCATCAGAATTTGGAGGGGACAAACATCTAGACTATGTCACGGCAGAAGGAGCCTGGCTCTGCCCCAATTGAGCTGCTTCACCACGCTGGATCACTCTCCTCAACACGTATGTATGCAAGAACTAAACTACCTTGTACACAACTCTATCTAGGGTCCTTCTGTTATAGCTGCTGGGTGGGGAAGGGTGAGGATGCCCAGAATTCAGGCCCTAGCCATGAGGCACTCCATATTTATCCCCTCTGTCCAGGTCACAGTGGGTTGTGCGGGTCTGTGTCCTAGCAGATCAGGTGAACCCTTAAGGACCAGAATATACTCTACTCATCCCAAGTCCCCAGGGTACCTAGTTCATGGATAGCAGGGCCGCTCGGACCTGAAGAGGGCTGGAACCTCTGTTCTCTCTGTATTGCTCATCTTAGTGTCTGGACTGTTGTAACAAAATAATACAAGTGGTGGCTTAAGCAACAGAAATTAATTTCTCCCAGTTCTGGGGGCTGGAAGCCCAACATTAAAGGCAATTGCAGAGAGTGAATGAGCCTAGTCTCTTCCTCTTCTTATAAGGACTCAATCTCATCATGGGGACCCTATCCTCACAAACTCATTTAATCTAATCATCTCCTAAAGGTCTCACCTTCTAATATCATGCTGTTGTAGGTTAGCATTTCAACACATAAAAGTTGGGAGGACACAACCATGCAGTCCACAACACCATGGTCATGGAGATGGAGGCCACGGACCACCAATATTTCCACCCTCAAGGGCTCTGGTGTGGACAGAAGGGCTCAGTGCTGCCAAGTGGCGGAAGTTCCTCAACATCACATCTTTGTAGAGGCCTATGGGCAGGGCCCAGGAATCACCAACTCCTCTGGTGAAGTCACTGCCACATCCTCAAAACCCAGTCTCCTGAAACACCAGAGCTCTGCTGTTTCCCAGGGGAGCAGAACCACATGTGTCTGCATTGTATGGGTGTGACCACCTCCTTCTCTCTCCCAGGGAAAACAGGACTCCCAGTACATTTCTTTAGTCCAGAACTAGCTGCAATGGAATAGGAAAAAGCTGGCCCCGATGTCAGGTCCAGCTCTTCCTGCTGAGAGCTTTACGGCCAGCTCTCCCTGCTGAGAGAGCTTTACAGCCATCCCAGAGGACAGGCCTTCCTTCTTCATACATTTGAAATAGGAAAATCAAGACCTCAAGAGGGGAAGTGAGTCTAGGGACATGCCTTGGCTTGGGGTGGGCTGGGACCAAGGCAGGAATCCTGACCCCAGAGCAGATCATGCTTTGACACTGGGTAAAGTACTTTCTGCTTTGGGCCTGTTTCCTTTACCTGTTTGGGACAGGATGAGCCACAGACATTAAAGGTTTGGGAGGATCTCACATTTTGCTTCCCAGCCAGTCTGGGGGTAAAGGCCATCCTGACAGGCTTTATAAGGGATGGCCCAGTAATGACCAATGGGTCTTCTAGGACCTGCCCCTGAGTGCCAGGGTGTGAGCAGGCAGACCATGGTGCTACCTTCAAGACCAGAGCCCTGAAAGGTAACGCCTAGATTCAGAGGCGTGGGACCACAGTAGAACTGAGGCCTCATGGCTTCACACAACAATGGGCCCCAAAAGGGCAGGCAAAGAGGTGTTTTCACCCTGTTTTATAATTGAGGGCACTGCTCAAGGTCAGTCAACAAGTGAAGCACAGGGAATGAGCAGCAGAGAACACAGAAATAATCACTGGGAACAGATAACCCGGTGGATAGGACAGGAAGCCCTGGGCCTGGCTCTGCCCTGACATACCTGCCCCTTCCTGTGCCCTAATCTCACCTCTAAGTAGGAGTGACCCCACCTCATTTCACATCATTGTCACTGCCTGCAAGGGACACAACAGATGTGCAAGGCCTGAGGGCCCACGTGTAGAAAAGTAGGATGGAGCTGGGCCCACACATGGGACACATGGACAAAGAAGTGATGCATGGGGACAGGAGCTAGGGCTTCATCTAGAAGGCTGAGAGCTGCCATAACTGAAGCTCTTGGCCCTGGGGATGGCCAGGCCTGGGATCCACAGGAGCCAGGCGGGGAGCAGCCTGAGCAAGGCCTCACAGGTCCTCCCTCCCCACTCTCCCAGCAGCAACTGAGCCCAAAGTAGTGCCTAAGAACCCGGCCCTTGTCAAGGAGATTTCTTGAACCCAGGGAGGGCTGGCCCTGCCCAGGCCCTGCCTCCTAGTCCACTGCCCGCCTCTCATGGCTGCCGCACTGAGCCAGCCCATACTCTGACCCCTACACCACAGTTACCCGCACCATGACTTCCCACACCGTGACCTCCCACACCACAGTTACCCACACCATGACCTTCTCCCACAACCTGACCCCCACACCGTAGTGATCCACAAAATGACTCCCCACACTAACCCCCACACCATAGTGATCCACACTGTGACCGCCTACACCTGACCCCCCACACCAGGCATCCACACCATGATCTCCCACATCAAGTTACTCACACCATGACCTCCCACACTGACTCCCATACCCTGACCACTACATCATGACTTCCCTCGCCCTTACCCACACACCATGACCCCTACACTGTGACCCCCATATTGCAGCTGTCCACACTGTGACCTCCCACACCCTGACCCTCATGCCATAGCTATCCATCCCGTGACACCCTCATAAGCACATTTTGTGGGGGGAACCCAAGAAAACTGATTTTTGGGGGCTGTGGGCCTCTTATAGTACAGGCTTCCCCCTGAGGTAAGTGATCTAGGAACCCAGTGTCCGTGTACCAGCTAGCCCTGCTAAGAGGCTGCACTCAGCTTCAGTGAATTATTTTTTGGAGATTTCTTTCCATGTGTTTGCCCATTTCATGACGGGTGATTTACAAACACACTTGCCCACACCATGATAAGTATCTAGCAGTTTTTGACAAACAGCATGCCCCACCCTCCCTATTCACCTGATTTCTCCCCCAGTGACTTTTTTTGTTTCCCTAGATGAAAAACGTTCTCAAAGGGAAACATTATGCCAATGTGGAAGAAGTGAGACAAAAAACAGCAGAATCGCTAAAAGGCAACAAAATTGATTAGTTCAAAACCTGTTTTGAGCAGTGGAAAAAAGCACCTCAGTAGGTGCACTGCATCAAACGAAGAGTACTCTGAAGGTAACTGAAGTTTAAACACGTAAGAATACACAATTTTTTAATAAATAAATTCAGGGTTTTTTTTTTTTTTGGTCCCCCTTCGTATGTGCCAAGAAACCCCCCTGAAGCAGAGCAGCTGGAGTGAGATCACTCAGGCGGAGTGTGGGTGGGTCCTGGTTTGTCCTGAATTTTGCTGTCCTGGACTACAGCCTCCAAGAAGTGGAGGCTGTGCTCACCTTGTGCACATCCTTGCCTCAAACCCCTCATTCCTCCAGAAGCACATCTGACCAATGTGGCCCTGAGCTGCCTCCAAAGGGACTCTGGCCCTGTAATCTGGGAAGACTGGCCAGAAGTGAGCAGGGGTTACAACTCCTTCCATTTTTTACCATTAACTCAATCTCTTGTCAATCCATCCATCTACCCACCCACCCACTCACGGGACAAGTGTCGCGGCCTGCTCGCTTCAGGCGCAGCCAGAGCTGTCTCCTCCTATACACTGTGCTGTGCCAAGGACTGGCTGTGAACGAAGCTTATAGAAGTAACACACACACGGGCCCGGGGCTAGGCTTGTCTGCTCTTCCAACAGGACTACTGGTGAGAAGCAGGGTGCACCCTAGACCCTCACATACAGGAGATGGACAACTTTCAGGACGGTGTGTGTGGGGCATCGGTAGAGGGCCAGGCCGGCACAGGCAGTGCAGAAGTACTGGGAAGTAGACATTCCAGACACCAACTCCAAGGTAGAAGGGGCTTGAAAACAACCGAGTATCCTACCTCCAAGCAGATACCTGAATTCTACCTATACTGCCCTGCAAGTACAGTCTGTACCTGGCCACCCCAGGGGATGGGAGCTCCCAGGGTGGAGGCTGCCTGTCTCAAGGCAGGGGAGCTTCGACTGTATAGTGTTCCAGCTCTCCTACCAGATTCTGCACATCTCCTTTCCTAGATCCCAGTGCTGCAGGCACCGCCCAGGAAACAATGTCCAACTCACTTGACAGGTAGTGGCTGACAGAGGCAAACTGGCAAGCACGGGGGACACCAGACTCCTCATACCTGCTGGGAAGGAGAAAAGGCCAAGTTCCTGCTGGGAAAGGAGGTGGGATGTGTGGGCACACAACACTCTGGGATGGACGGATGCCAAGAGTCCAGCTGCCGGGACAGGATATAGAAGAGCCATCAGGCACTCAGGTGCCACCCCATAGGTGAGTGTGGTGGTAGAAACAGACTCTAACAGAGGGGTGGGTAAAGCCACTGAGGCACCAAATGAGACTTTTCAGTACTCATCAATCCTCACCAGCCAGTGGGAACTGAGTCTGTGGCCTTTAGGTGAGAAGACAAGGAAGGGTTTGGGCCTGGTGCTCACGAGTGGGGGAGGGGAGACATTTAAATGGGACCAGAGGTTTTCACGCTCTGCTCTGGAGAGCTCCAGGGCACTGCAAGGGGCCCTGGCAGGCGCTGGAAACACAGTGCAGCAACGTGGTCCCGCATGGCTTCATCTCAGCATCTGGGCAGTGGGGCTCACCTGAAACTGTTTGGGGGAAAAGATTCTGAGGCCAAAACATCCAACCACTTGAGCCTCTGAGAAACTGGTCAGTAAATGAAGAAAAAGCAGGTTCAGAGGACACAGCCAGTCTCCGCAAGGAGCCCTGGGAGGCAGGACAGACAGGAGGTACCCACAGGGCAGCTGGGCCTCTCACCTTAGAGACAGATGAGTGAGCACTGGGCCTCTGCAAACCCCACCCCTCCCCCGAGAAACCTCACTCTGAGGGAGACATCTGGCAGTGAGCCCAGGTGAGGAGGAAGATGTAGAAAGAGCAGAGCTCAAGTCTTGCTCCTCAAAAAAACCTTTCCCTGAGCAGCACAAGAGATCCAAGCCCCAGGGTCCAAGCACCTGGGGTCGGGCTCCAGGAGGCGTCACTGCAACTGGTCTGGAAGAAAAGGCACCCTGAGGACAGACATCACCCCAGCCAGGCAGTTAACATTTATTATAGCATTTATTGATCAGCCCCAGCACAGTTAGCACAGGAGCAAGTTGTGAGGGTTGAATCCTGGACCTGGGGGATCTACAGTCTGACATCTGATGGGGACAAACCATCCCTAGGGAACCCAAGAAAGCCAGCAAGGAACTTGGCCTGCTCTGCCTCTCCCCCTACTCCACCCAGTCAGCAATGTTCTGCTGATTCAGAGCCCATGGGCTGGGGACTTCAAACCTCCTGTGACACTTAAAGCAGCTGCAATTCAACAGCCTCAGTTACAAGGCTCAGCCATGGGCACACACGAGCCCAGAAATGGCACAAAGTATATGATGCCCAAATGTAACCTAGACACATGAAGAAAACGGTACAAGGCAGTGGGACCCAAAGGAACAGCTCTAAAAACGACCTAGTTTTTTAAACTTCACATATGCATTTAAAGCAAAAAACACACACTTCCAGGACTTAGGGCTCTGTCAGCAATGGCTGTTGCCTTTGTGTTTGCAGAGATGTAAAAATAAGAGAAACTGCTGCAAACCAAGCCCTCTCCCTTGAATTTCCTAAGATCTCACAGGATCACGGGGACAAAAGGTCTCTTAGTGGAATGAACAGAAAACATTGGAATGAAAACTATGCACTGATTCAGCTGCCATGATGTGAATTCAAGAAGGGAATGGAATTCAAGGACAAAGCAGTGAAAAGAACACAAAAAATACACCTATCTTGAGTACATTCAAAGAGGAGGTTAATCACTGCAGACAAAGGGCCTTCTGGAAACATAGCAACAGGCAGCGAGCAGTGCCGCTGAAATGGTGAGGCTACGAGAATCAGCTGGACACTCGGAGAAAATAATCATGTCCCTCTACAACCAGCCTCAACGAAACCAGGACAGACGACCCTTCCCCCAAAAGGACTATTAACATGTTAACAACTGAGAATAAAAGCACAAATATTGCTGGAAATCTAAGCAGCCTGTTTTACTGTTTTCAGTGTCTTATGTGCAAACCTAAGACTAATTTATGAATGCTTTGATCAAGACTTATTCATGTAAAGCCTGTAAATATGAAATTCTAGGGAACATGGGACACTGACCTGCATACTGGACTCTGGGCCAAATGCTAAACACGCTACACACCACCCGTGTGCTCTATCCAAGCAACAGACAGGGCTTGGTTAGATGCTCCTATTTTCTTTCCAGAAAGGAACTTCTCCAAGACAACTCAACATGGGGGCCCAGGCACATTTTGGGGCCAGAGCCCACAGGATGGGATCTACTGGCAACAGAGGAATGTTCCAGAGTCACGCTGCCAAGTAAGGTCTGAAGTGAGACATGTAAACAAGATGACATGCGGCTTGTACAGCCTTGAGTGGAGTTCACTGATTCATGAACTGAGATCCAGCCCTCAGCAATCTGCCCTCAGGCACCATGCTCACAGTCTACCCAACACAGGGATGGCTGCCAGCCCCGCAGACCGAGACTCTGGAGGGGCAGGAGGAGGTGCCTCAGAGCACACACAGCCTGTCCAGTGGCAGCTGGTACTGCCACTCATCAGCTGGGAGGGCAGCTTTTCTCCACATGGACAGACATCTCTACCCTAACACAGCAAGGCTCAGCAGCTAACATAAGATCAGAAGTGGCGCGGCCTGGCCCCAATGCTAGCTAGCATGAAGCTCTGGTTTGTTTTAGATTAGGAAAGACCCTTCCAGAGCACTGCATCACTTTCAGATGATGTGACAGGTGATAAAGTAAGACCTTGATGAACAGGGACATAGGCCATTCTGAGTAACTGAGTCCACACCTGTGGGTGCCCACACTCCTAGGAAGGCCCTTGGGTGTCTGGGTGTGAGCTCCTGCTTCAGGTGGACGGTCAGGGCCACACAACCACAGCACTCTGTGAAGTACAGAGCCGTAGGCACTGGCGGCCAAGGGCAGGCATGGTCACACGTCAGTTGTCATCTGCTGTGGATGAGCAGGGCAAAGGAGAGCGTGCCGGGGTCATACAACCACCAGGGCACTCCTGGAGGGCTTCAATCTTGACCACAGCCCTGAGAGCACCGCGTCTCCGCCTCATCTGTCGCTGTCCCCTGAACACGGAGCGCAGCGCGCGTAGCTGCCCCACCTCCTGTGCAGTGAAGCATGGCTCCCTCTCTGCAAAGCGGATGACTGCATCAAAGGACGCAGCTGCCTGCTCCCAGGCCACCTCATTGCCCTCACCAGCATCTCCTCCACTATCTTGATCAGCTTTTGTCACCTTTTCTGGACTCCAAATGGCCCCCGCTGGCAACGTGACAGTGGGGGGCTGCACCTCTTCCACCTCCCTTTCTTCTGTGCCCCACTCTTCCGCCTCGCTTTTATGAAGTCTGTTGCTTGGGCAGGAGGGAGCCTCTTTCATGAGTTCCAGGATGTGGGCAAAAGTCTTACTGTGGGGCTGAGCTCTGAAGCGTTCTGTCTCTTCCTCCTCCACCTCTTCTTCCTCTGAAGAGGAGACTTCGGCCAATGCAACTGTGGGCCACAGCTTCCGCCAAGCCCGTCTGAAGACGTGGCTGGGTACCGCATTCCAGGCACAGGCCACGTTGACTATGGCATCGCTCATGTCACCGCGGGTGTGGAGACCCCGCAGGGGGACTGGAGGGTTGACGAAGTTCCTCATGAAGTCTCTTCGGATGCCCTGCTCCATGGGCTGAATCAGCGCGGCAACGCTGGCAGGCAGGAAGATGGTGAAGACGTTGCTGGAAACCAACTCAGACTCCTGCGGGTGAGCCCGGGAGCTGTCCAGCAAGAGGACGGCTTTGCTGTCGTCCGGTAAACCTATGGCTCTGAAGTGTTCTCTCACTGAGGGAACAAAGATATGATGAAACCAATCAGAAAAAATCTCCTTGTCCACCCAGGCATTCCCCTGGGCCTTATAGGCGACAGGCAGATGCTGGATGCCTTTGAAAGCCCGGGGGCCACCGCACTTCCCGACGGCCAAGGGCTTGATTCTGTGGGAGCCAGTGGCATTGGCGCACATAAGCACGGTCAGCCTATCTTTGCTCTGCTTGAGTCCAGGCACGGCCCCGCCTTCCGGGCTGGGATCTGGCAGACACCGCCAGAAAAGGCCAGTCTCATCAGCACTGTAAACCTGCTCAGGGGACAGACCATGCTCAGCAGTTAAGCTCCTGAAAAACCCACAGAACTGCTCAGCTGCTTGGTGGTCGGCCACCTGTTTTTCGCTGGATGCATCTAGCTTCTTAATGCCATGTCTGGCCTTAAAGCGCCAGAGCCACCCTCCGGAGAACACGCAGGGCTCAGTGAGCTGCATCTGCTCGTAGAAGTCCTTGGCCTTCTCAATGAGCATGGGGCCCGACACGGGCACGCCCTCGGAGCGCTTGCCCAGGAACCACTCATACAAGACGCGGTCCAGGTGCTCCAGCTTGGGCGTGTGCAGCGTGCGCCTCTGCTCCAGAGCCTTGTTGGAGTCTGAGTTGGCGAAGAAGCGGAGCAGCTGGGCCTTATGGGCCTTGATGTCGTACAGCGTGGACATGCCCACATTGTACTCCTGCATCAGCGCCTTCCGGCTTTCCCCTTTCTCCAGGCGCGTGCAGATGTCAATCTTCTCCTTCAGGGTCAGCACCACCCTCTTCCGCTTCTCCCCTCTGCCCTTCCCAGCAGCCTGCTTGGAGGCCATGAGGAAGGGTGGCTTGTTCCAGCGTTCACAGGCCACACGCCTAGACCGGGTAGCCGCGTCTCCTTCCCTCTCCTCTTGCGCCCTCCCGTGCCTCGGTCTCTCCCTCTCCACTCTGCCTGCCCTGCTTTGCTAATCCTGGGCACAGGCCCCAGTCCCTCCTTGGCTCCTTCCTCCACTTACAGCAACCTCTTGCCTCAGCTTTCCTTTGTCTTCTAGGCTCTGGCACGCTCAGGCCTTGGCTCCGGAAAATGTCATCAGCTGCCAGTTCTCTCTGCAGAGGGCTGGCCAGCGTCAGAATGCCCTGGACTACTCTGCACAGCTGGAAGTTTGACCTTTTCTGCAGGCACTGTAGCAGCAGCTATCCACAAACACTGACCAGGTTTCAGGTAGTCAAGGTTTTACTGCATGAGTGGTGGGTGCCTCCCCAGTGTCCAGGATGGTGTTTCCAGGCACAGCGCTTCAGGGACTGGAAAGAGGAGAAAGAAGAATGTGATGGAGAGCACCTGGGGCACCCTTGAGCATCCTTATGATCCTAGACACACTGGGAACTCCACCTGAAACACAGGTACTATGGAGATAATACATATGAGTGGGCTGGAAGAAGTTTGCCCCTGGGAGCACAGACATGCTGCTCACACAGGCTCTTCCCAGCTCCTGGAGTCAATCGCTTTGGCTGGAAACTAAAACCGGCTCTCACAAGAGCAACCTGGGCTTTCTGGGGTGAAAGACACTAAGAAAGAGGTCATCAAATGCAGCCATGAAGTCACAGATGCTGAGTTCACCTGAGAGCTAACTTCCTACCCACCCAGACTGAATTTCTGGCTGTGATTGCTCAAGGGGTGCTTGACCTAGCCACCTTCTCTCACCCCTTATTCCTTACAGAACAGCAGAGGCAGGGGACAGAGGGAAGCAGGGAACAGGAATTCCCTAAACCTCCTTTGGCTGAGGTGCTTACAAACCTCTTCTGAAACAATGCCCCAGCCCCCATTTGGAGCAGGTCTCCTAAAATCCTTTCTCCAACTAAAGGCCCCAACTGCCTCTAGAAAACTAGGCCTGGGAAGTTTTTCCAGTACAGTGGGCCTCAAGCTCCTCCAGGAACTGGGAAGTGCTGCCAGTTTCTTAAGCAGTGCCTGACCTCCATGACCACACAGATGCTCAGACAACTCTAAGAGGAGCCAAAGTCAATGGACAGCAAGTGACCTTTCTGGGGCATTTTACACATGGGATTTCTCGAACTCAGGTTGGCCCTCCTCCAGGCAGCCACACTGAGCCACTTGTCTCTGAAACCCCAGAGTGTTTACCAAACATGGCCCTCACTGCTTAGTGCTGTCTGTCCATCTGGCTCTACAATCAAGGCAGGGACACAGACCCTGATGCACGCAGACACACACTCATTTGCATGTGCACACAACATGCACCTACACTCAACTCACACATACACACTCAGAAGACACAGGAAAGGCCTGGGTCAGAGCAGGGGCTTCTTAAGTATTTGTTAACTTAGGAAGATCTATGAATAAATTACTAATTCATGCCAGAAGTCAGATACCAGAACTGTCTCATGGTCCACTGGGCGCAGCTTTTAAGTTTCTAGACATATCTTCCATCTAAGTTAGTGAGAGAATATAAAGAAAAGTGACTTACACAAACTCTACGCCCTGATCAAGTGCATCTTTCTGTTGGAGTCTTTAATTATCCTCTCATCCTTCATCTATAAAGAAGACCTGGGATATTATAGTCCCTTCCAGGAGGACAGTCCCATTTTTTTATAACAATTCCCTAAAACACCCCACACCTCTTCCTGCACCACTGAGCAGATTAATAGGGCAGAGAGGATGCTTGCAGCCCAGGACAGCCTGTGGGATTATGACACACAATGCAATTCACCATTCACTGTTGAGATGCTGATGTCCTCCAGCCTGGGACTGAAAAATGATTTGCCCCAACAGTGAACAGTTCAGTCGGTCTGTTCAGCTCAGTGTGTCTGCTATGGACAGTCCTGGTGCCTCCCCTTGCTTCCTTCACAGCCTGCCCCTGCCCTCACCACTCCACTCTTGTCTAGAGGGACTGTGGTGCCCACAGGCTTACTGCCCTCCATCGAGTTCCACAATGAAAAGGCATGCAGTACTCACAAATGTACTTCACACCTTCCTCCCAAACCCTTATCTTGGCTGCTTCTTCCAAAGCCATGCAGTCAATGAGGCCAGAAGGCTACTTATATGTCAAGCATAAAAACGTAGCCCTTAGAGACCAAAACTCAAGAGAAATAAGTTTATTCAAATGCAGCAAAAGTTACAAAGACAAATTCTAGGCTTGTCACCAGCCAGCTCTGGGTGACTCTTTTCCCTTTATGAAGTTTTCTAGTCTGCAAAATGCAGGTTCTTATATTCTATTTACTGACAATGATAGGGTGACTTATGTATTGCTAGGCACAGCACACACACAGTGTGCTTCTTCTCTCCTGTTCCACAGGAACAGGAGAGAAGTCAAGGGCATAATCCACCTTTATGGAGATTTTTAATATGAAATCACTATAGAAAAACTAGGGAAGATATGGAATCCCATAATACCTTGTGAGGGACTTACTCAGGACTGGGATGCCTGGAGGGGGCTGAGCACCAGAAATGGCCCCGTTATGGGCATTTCTGATGCCTGCCATGTTGGCATGGCAGGGTAACACAGAGTGGCTGAACACACTGTTACCCCGCTTACAAGACATCAAACTTCCTTTAAAAATAAAAGTCAGATATTCCTTCTGAAGCAATTTCTTAAATAAAAGGGTAACGTGGCATGGCAAAAGAAACTAAAATAGTTTCTAGCCTTGTGACTTTAAAGAAAGCACAGATACCCTGAGGTCACATGAACATGGAATGAAACCTATTATTCTCCTGCACCCGAAAGATAGACACAAAAATGAGGAGGACTATGGGGACAGAGTTGGGGCAAAAGAGAAAAAAGAGGCACGCATTCACAATCAGACCCTTTCCTGCGTGAGGGGAAGCACAATGCCTCAGAAAAGACCCTGAGAAATGGGCTGGGTGCGGTGGCTCATGCCTGTAATCCTCCCTACTTTGAGAGGCTGAGGTGGGAAGATCACTTGAGGCCAGAAGTTCAAGATCAGCTTAGGAAACACAGTGAGACACCATCTCCAATTATTAAAAAATAAAAAATAATTAAGGCTGGGCATGATGACTCATGCCTGTAACCTCAACACTTTAGGAGGGAGAGGCAAGAGGATCGCTTGAGTCCAGGAGTTCAAGACCAGCCTGGACAACATAATGAAACCTCATCTCTACAAAAAAATAAATAAATTAGCCGGGTGTGGTGGCACGCTTCTGTAGTCCCAGCCACTCTGGCGGCTGACAAAGGAGGTTCACTTGTGCCCGTAAGTTGGAGGCTGTGGTGAGTAGTGAGTGTGCCACTGCACTCCAGTCTGGGTAACAAAATGACACCTGACTCAAATAAATACATTAATGAATTAATGAATGAGAAGGCCCTGAGAAATGTAGGGGAAAGATGTAAGAAACAACCCTCAACCTTTTCACCATTGTAAACAGCAGTACGGCCTGTGGGAATAGGGGGAAATACTCAAAAAACAAGAAGTATTCTGGAAACTGTGGAAGAGATGAACTTGGAGGGGGGAAGGGACAGAAACATCAGGGGTGTGCATTCTGCAGGACAGCACTGGGGGCTGAATGTCTAAAGAGGGGGTGTTAAAAACACAGATCCCTCTATTGGTGGAGGACAGGCCCCAGGCATCCAATGAAGGGAATCTTGAAGCAAGGAGGCTTCTCGGGGCGACTGAAGAGCGGGTTTCGAAAACGTTTCTATCTCAGGAACCATGTTTGCGGGCAGAAATTCAGTTTCGGACAAGAACAACAAAAAAGAACAAGAAAGCAAAGTCTCAGCCTGGCTTCTTCCGGAGGCAAGGAGACCTCGTGAGCAACACACTTTGCAAGTGGAAGCCCAAGAAGGGTCTGATCTGGGGCGTCAAGGCCAGGCACGGTAGTGTAGGGATAAATTAGACTTCTGACCCGGGTCCTTGGCTGGGTGGGGACCGGGACAGGCGGGAAGCGTAGGGATTCGGGCCCTCCGAGCTGGGCTCCCCGGGAGGGGGCGCTGCTGCCCGCCGCTCGGCCCGGCCCCGTGGGAGGCGTCGCGGCCCAGCCCCGCCCGCCCAGACTGCGGTCACCACCCGTGCCGCCTGCGCCCAGCAGGGACCGGAGAGCGCCCGCCCGCGCCCGCCTGGACGGGCCGCCCAACTCCTCAGGCCAGGACCCCACTCACCCTGCAAACCCCGAGCCGCCGCCGCTGGCCGGAAGTGCCAGCCACTCGGCTCGCCGTCAGCCCGCGCCTCGCCGCTTTCCCCCCGAGCCACTTCCGTGGCGCTCTAGGCAGGTTGGAGGACTCTGCATCTCGGTGGCGTCTGGGAGCCAGACCAGAGCTTTCCCGGAAGCCAGTGGAGACAGGAGATGGGGGACAAGGTCGGCGGTGTGTGGCTGTGGGTCGGGGCGCTCTGGGCCTCGCTCTTTCCGTCTGTAGAATGGGCGCGGGGCGACTGGAGTCTCACGTTTTATGATAAGTGAAAACCCTGTGCTGAAGGCCGTGGGGACTCTTGTAGTCCTGGGAAAGTGTCAACGAGGAGAGTGACATTGGGTTTAGCCCCGGACGGCCTTTGATGGGAACAGTTTCTGTTGGAGCAGTGGTCAGTGATATAGCCGCCTTCCCATTGCCATGCGTCAGTTTTCATCCTGCTTGGCCCATTACTTAGCTAGAGCCTGTGCATCCCTAACTTAGATGATTTAGATAATAAGATTTGAAACTTTTGAACCGGTGAGACTTAGATGAGGTTTGGACTTGAGTTGATGCTGTAATGAGTTGAGACTTTTGGGGGCCTTGAGATGGGTATTTTGCACGTGGGTCCTATGTGTATCTTTGGGAACTGGAAGATGAACTGTGTCCCCTGAAGGAGATGGCCCTTCAAGGATGTCCACATCCTAAACCCCAGCCCCTGTGAATATGTTGCTTACATAGCAAGAGGGACTTTGCAGATGTGGTTAAATTAAGGTTGTTGAGATAGGAAGATCTTTCTGTTTATTGAGGTGGGCCCAATGTACAGTCCTGGGTAGGCATGGGGTGGGGGACTGGTTCCAGGACCTTCTGTGGTTACCAAAATCCAAGGATCTGAAAGTTCTTTACACAAAATGGCATAGTATTTGCATATAGCCTTTGCACATCCTCCAGTATGCTTCAAGTCACCCATAGATTACTTATAATACCTAATATAATGTAAATGCTATGTAATAAATTGCTGGTTGGGTGTGGTGGCTCAAACCTGTAATCCCAGCACTTTGGGAGGCTGAGGTGAGAGGATTGCCTGAGCTCACAGGTCTGAGACCACTCTGGGCAACTTGGTGAGAACTCATCTCTACAATTAAAAAAAAAAAAAGCCAGGCATGGTAGTGCATGCCTGTAGTTCCAGCTACTTGGAAGGCTGAGGCGGAAGGATTACCCGAGAGCCCAGCAGGCTGAGGCTGTGGTGGCCGTGAGCATGCCACTGCACTCCAGCTGAAAAAGATACTCCAAATGAAAAAGAAAAAAAATTGTTATACAGTATTGTTTAGGGAATAATGACAGACAAAAGTCTACATGTTCAGTACAATTGCAATTTTAAAAAGTATATTTTTGATGTGAGGTTGGTTGAATCCATGGATGTGGAACACAGGGAGGTGGATATGGAGGGCTGACTGTAATCACAAGGCTCCTTATGAAAGGTAGAAAGGAGGGTCAAGTAAAAGAAGACATTGTGATGATGAAAGTCAAGAGAAAAGGAAATGTGACAACACAAGAGAGCTTGGAGTGATGTGCTTTGAAGACAGAGGAAGGGGCCACAAACCAAAGAGTGCAGCTGGCTTCTAGAAGCTGGTGTTACAGTCTGGCCAGGTTCTTATGTCCACTGACCAGGAAAACCAAGACTGACAGAAAAGCTGTTACAAGTAGAGAAAAAGTTTAATATCACAAAGCAGCTGAGTAAGGAAGACAGGTGATATTTCTCAAACCTACCTTTCTGAGAATTTTAGGCTAGAGTTTTTTAGGAGATAATTTGGTGGGCACAGGGCTAGGGAAACAATGCTGCTGATTGGTTGGGGATGAAGTCATGAGGATGTCGAAACTGTCTTTCTTTGTAGAGCCAGTTTCTGGGAGGGGGTTACAGGACTGGTGGAGCCTGCTCCTTGGTATGTGTCCTGGGTCTAGGTGGGGCCACAGGTCCATCAGAGTGCAAAGTCTGAAAAATATCTCCGACAGGCACTGTTCCTAGGTTTTACAATAGAGAGGCTATCTATAAGGCAAGTCCCTCAGCCATCTGCTACTGACCCCTGGGCAGTAAGCCATTATGGAGATAAGGTATGCAGGAGGTGGGTTCCCCAGAGATAAAAGCTGCTTGTGCCCTTCAGCTGATCAGATTTCAGGATGCCTTCAAGGAGACCTCTGCAACTTTACCCATGTTGTTTCAGGGAAAATATGTTTATCAGCCTCATAGGCAGCTTCCCCCCTCCCCAGGGGTCAGGGCATGATGATAATCAATTGCTGTCTATTGAAGTGAAAGCAAACTTAGAAACAGCATATTTGTACATTTCTACCCAGAGCTGCAACTTTGTAGGGCTCGGGTCCCTTTCATAGCTTTTATCCCATGACCCCATATTCGTTTTTATCTAGGTGGTTTCAGTGGGAAAGGCAAGGAAACAGGTTCTCTCCAGGAACCTCCGGAAGGAATGCAGCCCTGCTGACACCTTGATTTTAGCCCCCATTAAACTCCCTGCAGGCTTCTGACCTCCAGAACTCTAAGATAATAATTCTGTATTGTTTTAGGCCACCGAGTGTATGGCTATTTGTTACAACAGCAATAGGAAACAAATAACTATTTTGGTAGCTCACTTTTCCTTAATTCACATTCTTCCCTCGGTTCCCAGGACCCTACCACCTGACGCCCCCCCCTCCAATGTGTGGGGCTCCCCTAGGTGTTCCTAACATTGTTACAGGACCCTTAGGCCTTGTCTCAAGGACTGAGTCTACTCTGGCGTGGAGAGAGGCTTAGAAAGAGTGGAAGGGAAGGAAGAAGATCCTCTACCCTTCATATTCTCTACCCTCCAAGTCCGTCCAATATTTTACCACTTCTCCCTCCTTCCAGCCACCCTCCCCCAGGCCAATCCTCTGTGCTCTTACAGTCGCCTACTCCCAGGTCTCTGTTTCTGCCCTTACCCCTGCATCAGCTATCAATTGCTGCGTAACAAACCACCCCAAAATGTAATGGCTTGAAACAGCAACTGTTTTGTTTTACATGAATCTGTAAGGCAAGGATTTGGGCATGCAGGTTCTCCTTTCTCTTTTCTTATGGATTCCTTACTGATCAGGCTCACTCCTTGGCTCTCTTTTCTCTATCCATGCCCACTCCCTGGGTGATCTCCTCCACTATCATGACTTTAAATACCATAGAAGGCTGGCAACTCCTAAATTCATGTCTCTGGCCAGGACCCCTGCCCCGAAATCCAGACTCCTACGTGCTGCCCAACATCTCTACATAGATTTCTTTTTTTTTTTTCCAGCACCAAGCTGATGCTACTCTTTATTGAGGGAGAGGTGGGGTGTGCGCTCACAGGAAAGGGGGACGGTGGGAAGACAGGAGCCAGGAAGGCCACCTGCTGTCAAAAGCAGCCTCGGCATCCTTCTCTGTCTCCTGGTGCCTGAGCAGGGAAGAGATGCCCACCAGGGGGGCCACCGGCCAAGGGAGAGAGCTGGTCAAGGGGATGGAAAGGGGGTTGGCTCGGCCCAGGCTGATGCAGACCCCTAGGCATTCTGACAGCTGGATTTTGTCAAGGACATTGTGCCCTGCCAGGGGACATTGTAGATCTGAAAAGAGCAGAACGCCTTCCTCTTCAGATGTGGCTGCTCATGGAAGGGACAGTTCTCCAGGTTGGGCTGGGACTTGGTGCAGGTGGTTCGGCCCAGCTCCATGTCCAGGAAGTAGTTCATGCCCTCCATGATCTGCTTGCGGGCACGCACCAGCTGCAGTGGGCGGTTGTGGTACATGTTGTTGCTGCTCTTGTTGTACTCGCTGGCCGCGAAGTCCAGCGCACGTCGCACGCCCTCCTCATTCGCATTGGCATCCATGAGGCTTCTGAGCCGGCACTGGGACTTCTCCGGACTGGTGCTGGCTGCGGGACTCACGGCCAGGGCCATGGCCAGGATAGCCAGCAGGAGCAGTGGGGCATGCGAGGGCCCAGCCACGGCTGTAGGACGTGGGGCGGAGCGGCGATGCTCTCTGCATAGATTCCTAACAGGCACTTCAGACACAGCGTTTCATGACCTGAACTCTTGATCTTCCCACCTGGCCTTGCTCCATCCATAGCACTCCCATCTTAGTACATGTCAATTCACTTTTTCATCCACTCAGACCAGAAAAACTTACAGTCATTCTTGACTCTCTCAGTCCCTAATACCCACGTCCTCTGCCCTCAGAATCCATCCAACATATTACCTCTTCTTGCTCCCTCCAGTTTTCTTCCCCCAGTCCATGCCTCTGTGGTCTTGCAGCAGGCTCCTCCCTGGTCTGTTTCTGTCCTTACCCCCATATTAGCTATCACCTGCTGTGTAACAAACCACCCCAAAACTTAGTGAAACAGCAACCATTTTGTTGCACATGATTCTCTGGGGCAGGAATCCAGGCATACTAGAGTCAGATGTATTTGACAGAGGAGGAAACTGAGTCAAGGAGCACAGCAGAATCATGGTGGGACCAGAACCCAATATTACAGGCTAAAAAGAGGCCATTTTGCTTGTGTTGGAAGAGTCGTTGGGAAAAACAACTTAGAGACTTGTATTAAGAAGATTTTCTTTGTATTTGAGTTGAACTGAATTTAAAAGCTGTTTGAATTTAAAAGTGTACATTTTTCCCATTCTCCCCACCACAAGACGGCCTTGCTCGACTGGCCAATTTTATATATAAGCCATTGCTAATGTTAAAGAAAAAAAAAACCCCAAAACAGCTGAACCACCTAATCATCAGGAGACGTAAGAGAACCGTCCAAGGCTGGCAGGAATGTGTCTGAAAGCCTGGTGTGGGTATTGCCTACCCCCCCAACATCTGTGAATACGAGGACATCAGTCTGTGATAGGCCAGGGCTCTGGAAATAGAAGATTGTTACCATCATATTTTAAAACAACTTAAAGCTGTCATTTTTAAGTGTTGTGACTTTCCCTTCCTTGCAAATGTTGCCATTTTCTGCCCCTTCACTGAAAAACTGTAAAAAGAAATTGTAAATTCCAAAATGTTATCTAAAATGTCAGCATGGCTAGGAGACTGTCACACCAGTGGTCACACATCAAAAAATGTTCATGCAAATCTTGAGTCGTGCTAAAACTGCACGTAGGCTTCATACTCGGGGTGGGTGAAGAGCCGTACATTTTGAGTAAAAACACTGGAATGAACTTGTGTTGCTTTGAGCAAGTTTTTGGGTAGGGACGCTGACCCATCTCCCTATAACCTGGTTAAAGAAATTAAACACTCCCTTTTCACCAGTTTCTGCCTCTCATCTTTGGCCACGAGAGAAAAAAGCTGATTGTTGCCCGGGCCTTTCACCAGGACCACTGGGCTGGTGCTCGCTTGGCAGAGTCTCCCGGGACAGCAAAGTAGTCCCAGGATGGCCAGCTTCATCCCTGTGTGTGATACTCTGCTGCCGCCTCATGGACATGGGATCACATGACCCCCCCAGAACCTGGAGGATGCTGGTAGGAGTGGGGCTTGGCATGGTACTGGGGCTTGACCCCCCTGCAAGATGCACAGGGCTCCCCTAGATGCTCCTGCCACTACTCCAGGACCCTTGGGCCTCCTGTCAAGGACTGCCAATCAAAGTGGGGTGGGGCTCAGAAAGAGAGGAAGATAAGAAAAGACACAGGTGTCTCCTGGGACTCCCCTGCCCCAGCCATCCCTCCAGTTTACAGGGCCAAGCTTCCCAAGACCACACCTGGACCACTTTGACGGTGTCTTTCCACACTGGTTTTCCCTTCCCCACTCATAGCCTGAGTGACCTTTCAGAGAGTCAATCTGAGCAGATAACTCCCTCTCCCTGAAAAAAAGTCCATATGGCCACAAGGCCATGCCCAATCTCTCACTGTCCTTTCCCCAATCCATAGACTGTCCCCCCATGCATGCTGCCCACTCTTTCTATGGCCCTTTGCCTGAAGGTGGGCCTGAACCTCACTGGTGCCCCTCACTCAGGTTCTGGAGGCTTCCAGCGGGGGACTATCACAAGCCAGCCCTCCCTCTGGAGGGCCTCAGGGCGACGAGTCTCTCACAGCAAAGAAGGGTCTTTGGATTTCTGGCTGAGGGTGCTGGTGAAGCCATACCCAGCTGGCAAAGTCTGGGGTCTCCTCTGCTCTCTGGAGTCTCCTCTGCTTGCTAACTTCACTCCAGAAAGGAGGAGTGGCATAAACAGAGGGGCACAGAGAGGCAGAGACAGCTCGGAGAGGCACTGGAGGCTGGTGGGGAAGGTGAGAGTCGAAGCAGGGCCTATCACCACCTTGGTGACCAGGCAGGAAGGGAGCAGGTTTGGGTCAGGGCTTCTTATGATACCTTTGTGAGAACCAGGAAAAGGCGCCTCCTTTGGCGATGCAGGGTGCAGAGACTGAGCTGGATCCCAGGATGGTGGCAGGACCTGTAGGTACTTGGCCAGGGTGGGCTTGGTGAGAAGTGGCTCTGAGGGGCTCCAGGCTGCCCAGCCATTGTGGGACTTGGTGCTCCTAACACACACATATTTACACTCGCATGAGCTAAAATAACACACACTCGCAACTCATACACATATCCATACTCACGTTTCATAAACAAACACATAATTCTGCAAACACATGCCACACACACTTTGACCTACACGCACACACATACATTTTCTCTCTCATATGGCACACACGTTTACATACACTCATGCTCACATACAAACACACCCTCGCACCTGCATATCACAGACACACAGCTTACAAGTCATGATTTTAATTTCCAGAACCCAAAATGGGGCCTGGCACTGAGGGTGCTGCCAACTACTCAGTGATCTGACCATGCATGGGTTATTCTTCCTACCCGTGAGTGCATTCTTCCAAAGAAAAAGATCTAGAATCATATAAACTAAATTCAACCGTGGTTTTGCAATTAACATGCTATCTTTATTTTTTAAAAACCAACTCTGCATGAAATAAAAACTTCACACAAAGTGATGTGCATTCTAGCATAGGACTGTGTGGCATCCTTGGGAAGTGGCAGTGGGACTCCCTACAAGGTGGGTCTGTTCCCAGAAGATTCAGGGCCTGACCCAGATGCTCCGGCCTCCACTTCATATCCTGGCAAAGAGCGGGCAACTTCTGCACTATGTGAACGGGCAGGATCTCCAGGGAACCCAACTGGTTTGTGTGTATGGCAGTTGGGTGGGGAGGTAGAGGGCTAAGACAGAACAGGAAAATCCACAGTCTCAGGAGGTGACCAACCAAGCAGAGGAAGGAAACTAAAGGTAAGTCATGCCGAAGCCACACCCAGCCCTGCCCACTGCATGAGGGACTTCGGGAATCAGGTCCCTTTGTGACAGACCTTCTCAGAAAGTGGGACTGCCAGAGGATCCAGGTTCAGCTTAGGTTCGGGGGTTGCATTTAGTGTATGCCCAAAGCCCCAAAGCATGAGTGATAAGGGACAGGGATCAACCTGTGACTAGGATCAGGGATCAGAGTGTGACCAGGATCAAGGCTCAGTGTGTGACCGGGGTCAGGGCTCAGGTTGTGACCATAATCAGGGCTTGTTGGGTGACCAGAGCCAGAGTTCAGACTGATTATAGTGAGGGCCAGTTTTAGGCTGAAGTCAGAGTTCAGCTCATGGTCAGGGGTGGGGCTTTAGGGTGTTATAGCCATAGTCCAGCATTTGAGTTACGGCCATCCTTAGATCAGTGTCTCACCCTCAGCACTACTGACATTGGGGCCATCCTGTGCACTGCAGGGTGTTGCACAGATCCTTGACCTGGACCCTCTAGGGCCAGTAGCACCCCTGGGCTGGGACAAGAAAAATGTCTCCAGGCATTGCCAAATGTGCCCTGGGTGGGGCAGAAATGCCCCTGTGAGAACCACTGCCGAAGACCAATCACTTCATATCAAATCAGACCCACAAATATTTACACACTAGTAATATTTGAGGAATGAAAGTCACAGGCTGGTGTTAACAGCCACTGCCTTAAATACAGATAAGAAATTCTCCTGGACTCTGGGGTGGCCAGAGTCCTAGTGAGCTGGGGCTGGGGGTATAGGGAGGATGGGACTGACAGGCAGCCAGCCACACACAGAAACAGTGAAGTCACAGCATCCTAATTACTGTGTGAAGTACCCCGCCCTGAGCTTACAGGACTATGGGCTGGAGGAGGATGTTCACAGATAAAGTTCTGGCTGGACTACCTCATCTCTACTATAAATTTAAAAAATTAGCCCGGCATGTTAGCGCGCGCCTGTAGTTCCGGCTACTCGGAAGGCTGAGGCGGAAGGATCGCCGGAGCCCAGCAGGT